>PVIC010026748.1:7281-24422 GCA_004025085.1 Thryonomys swinderianus
GCCCAGCATTGTATGTGGTTACCGGGATCGAACTCAGGACCTTGAGCTTGCGAGGCAGGCGCCGGAACCACTGAGCTAACCCTCCAGCCCTCACTCCCCTTTTTTATTTTTGTTTTTCATCTGCTACCCTTCTCCTTCCCTACTCCCTCTACGAGTTCTGTTTCCATTGGCAAAATCTCTATAGTAGAGCAAGAGAAGAAAATGGGGATAAAAAACATGTAATTTTAAAGAATGTTTATACATGTATATTATATGATTTTTGTGCTTTTATAATGATATTTTCAAAAGCGTGCAATTTTATTCATTACTGGTATGTAGAAGTAAAATTTACTGTTATATAAACTTTTAACTTCGCTAAATACACATATTCTATCAGGTTTTGTTGTATTATGTATGCATGGCACTTTTTTCTATCTATATTATTTTCATTTATTTGTTTTTGCCTTATTGTACTGGCTAGGATTCTCAGCATTAAGTTGCATGAAATTAGTGAGAGAAGAAGGAAGTCACCGTTTTTCCTAAACTTAGGTAGGAAAATCTTGTCTCTATACCATTTAAAATGGTTTTAAGATGGTTTAAGTTGCAAGCTTTCTTAGTAAATGTCTTTTTATTAGAATAAGGAAGTTGCCTTCTGTTCTTAGCTTGCTGAATTTCTGTACTATGCAGATTTTTTTTTTTTTGAGACAGGGTCTCGTTTTGTACTTCAGGCTGGCTCTAAGCTCACTATGTATCCCAGGCAAACCTCGAACTCAGCAATCCTCCTGCTTCTGCCTCGCTAGTGCTGGGATGACAGGCGTGAGCCACCACGCCCGGCACTGTGGTATGTGGTATTGATTGCTGGTGGGCGTGAGTCACTGCACCCAATATCATTTCATTGTCTGTGGTTACCAGGGATTGAACCAGGGACCTTGCGCTTGCTAGGCAGGCAGTGGAACCACTGAGCTAAATCTCCAGCCCTATGAAGATATTTTGAAATTTGTTTTGTGCTCTTTATACTTCTATTGAGACAATCGAGTTTGCTTTTCATTACCAGAAATACAATGATTTACATTAATTTGTACCTGAACATTGAGCCAACCTTGTATTTTACACATAAACCTGTCTTATGCTGAGTTACCCTCCAGTATTTTGTCATTAAATATGATAAAATGTGATCTGGGTTTGATATTTTCTATTACATTAAAATTATTAAAAGTTCCACTTTACAGAATTCTATTATAGATTTATAATTCTACAAAATTGCTTTCTGACATTTTACACCTTTGTTGATATTTATTCACATAAAAAAGTACAGTTCATCTTTTTGTTTTTACATGTTCAAAGAACTATGCAAACATTACTATAATCTAATGTTATATTTTTTCAGGCCCCCAGAAGAAATATACCTAATATTATACCTATTAATGATTGCTCATTTCTAACTCCTTCTGTTTCCTGGAAATCACTCATCTACTGTTTGTTAAATATTTACCTAATGTGTGTATTTTCAGTGCAACTTAGCATGTATTCAAGGTTCATTAATGTTACATCATGTATCAGCATTTCATTTCTGTCTTTTTTCAAATAACATTCAATTGCATGGATTTATTTATTCCTGTGTCAGTTGATGAACATTTGAACTATTTCTGTTTTCTGGTTATGGTGCTGTGAACATTCATGTGTATGTAATCATAGACATGCCTGTGTTTCTTAGGTGTATACCTGGAAGTCGAATCGCTGAATCATATTTTAACTGTATGTTTTATATCTCAAAAGATTTCCAGATCCAAACATCTGCTTGGAAATTTTAAATTCTTTTCAGCAATGGAAGAAGCTTCCAATTCCATTGACATCCATTTTGTCTTGGTGCTGTGGTCATCTTAGTGGATCTGCAGTTGTATGGCTTTAATTTACTTTTCCTAATGACTAATAGTGTTGAAAATACAGTTTTTTAGACAGGGTCTCACTATACTTCGGGCTAACCTTGGGCTTGAGGCGATTCTCCCGTCCAAGCTTCCCGAGGGCTGGGCTTATATGTGTGTGCCACCATGCCTGGCATTATTGAACGTATTTTTTGATTACCTCCCTCCCAATCCCATACTGAGCTATATTCTTAGCCCCATGCTTTTTGATTCTTATTGGCCATTTGTGTATCTTCTTTGGAGAAATTCTGATATTTTACCCATTTTAAAACTGTTCTCACTCTACTTTGTTACTGTGCTATAAGAGTTCCTCAGGGTCCTTATCTGGTAAATGATTACCAAGTATTTTCTCCTATCCCATGGGTTGTCTTTTTACTTTCTTGATGGTACCATTCGCATCACAAAGTTTCCAATTTTGATGAAGTCCAATTTATCTATTTTTCTCCTATGATTTGTGACTTAGTACAATATCTAAGAGTCATTGCCTGGCCCAAAGTCATGAAATTTTACTCCTATATTTTAAGCATTTTATAATTTCAGCTTGTGTGTGCATATGTTTGATCCATTTGGAACTAATTTTATATTTAATGTGAGGAAGAGACCCAATTCATTCTTTTCTATGTAGATAGTAATTTTTATGGCAATATTTGTTAAAAAAAAAAAAAACCCTTACTGTTTTCCCCATTAACTTGTCTTGGATCTCTTGTTGAAAATTGGTTGATATAATTTTAAGGGATTATTTTTGTATGTTTAATCCTACTTGCCTGATATATACCCTCATCTTTATGCCTTAAATTGATATCACATTGCTTTGATTACTGTAGCTCTGTAGTAACCCATTGGTATGATTCATATCTCAAGGTCCCCCAAAGCCTCATGAAGTATTTTATAGAGGGAGCTGAATTTAGAGTGTGATTGATTCTTGGTGCAATGCTAGGCTCAAGGGCACTAGGATTAAGGGTGTGAGTGCTACTTGTCCTAAGTAGTCCGAATAAGATAAAAGGGGCAGAAAGACACTATTACATTACCTTGTTTGTTTGCTTTTGCTGTTTTCCACTGTCATGAACTATTACTTTTCTGCCATCTACCCTGCCTTGGAACCAGCAGATTACGGATGGAAAGTTCTACAAACAGTGAGCTAAATAAGTCTTTCCCCTTTACCTTTGAATGTCAGGTATTTTGTATCAGCAACGAGAGAAAAGTAGTTCAGACACTTATGAAATATAGAAGTTTAAGCCTTACAACTTTGTTCTTTGTCAAGATCGTTTTGGTTATTCTGGGTTTTCAAAAATTACTGATGCAATGAATTATGCTAATGGATGTTTTGGCAATGAATCATTACTACTAAAACTATAAAAAACGTTTAGAATATTTGATTACAAATTTCCAAATATGATGAAGTAGTGTAAATCAATTTAAAAGACAAAGTATAATATTTACAAGTTATGTGAATGCCAGCAGACCAATGTGGCTAATTTATAAAGTATAGCTTGGTAATAAGATCATACTACAAATCCAAATTTAGAAATGGCACAGAATATTAGCAGATGATTTATGAGACAAATTTGAATGGTCAGTATTCTTAGACAAAAAAAGTTTAAAGTCATGATGATCCAGGAGACTGATTGATCCTCTTTTAAATATTTCTGATGAGAAAGACCAGGGACTGAGCTCAGTGGTTCTGGTGCCTGCTTCTCAAGGGTGAAGCCTTGAGTTTGACCCTTAGTACCAAATCACACCCCCCAAAAGCAGAGCAAAACAAACAAATAAATATTTCTGATCAGAAAGCACATATTTTCTTTAGTAATAATAATTAGTAATGATTATTAAAACAAAAAAGTTCTTGTAAAGAGTAATGTTACACTTGTACTGTTTGATTAGCTAATTTTACTATACATATTATAAATTTTCTAATACAATGCAGTCTTAATTATTTTGGTGAAACACTGGAAAATATAATGATTGATGACTGGTAAATATTAAGATAAGTACAATTTAGCTATGTAATGAGATACTCTAGAAACATTAAAATAAGGAATTTGAACCAAATTTATAAGAAAAAATGATTCATGATATGAAGATGCATATCTCACATGCACTTTTTGATTGTATACAACTACAAGTGCTTTGATTCTCTTCCAGCCCTTATGTTTTATCACATGTGAAGAAAGTCTTCATAATTTTGGACTGGAGGCCAACTAAAGCCATATGAAAAAATAAATTTCAGTTGGTTTTATGTTAAAATATCCCCATAGTTGTATGGTGCTAATAATTTTGAATAATCTCATCACAGAGTTTTTGTTTTGGTGTTTTACAGACCAGCCCGTGAAAAAATTCTTAAAACATCAAAGAACTGACAAGAGAATTTGAAGAGCAACTAGAACTCTTAAGGAACTTGAATATGATGTTTCTTTTGCCTAGAAGACATTCTTGCTCATTTAGACTAGTGTTTAAACATTTAAGCTAATTTTTAAATGTGAGTTACGGAGTGCAGAAGAAAGAAAACAGGCCTATATATGGGGAAGAGTCTACGAGGAGGCAATGTAAAGTGCTTCCTCTCTGGTGGTTCCTCTGTGCACCTGAAATGAGAGAGCACAAAGATTCTCTGGAGAAGCCCGTGGATCACTGAGGAAAATAGTTCATGTAATAGGATTCTATAAGAAAAATAATATCACAAATTTAGTGAAAGAAGAAAACAGAAATGTCGGCATGAAAGTATTATAAGTGACGGGAAAATCCCAGTGTTTTACCAGTAAAATAATGATAACTGAAGAAATAATTAGTAAACTGGAAGACAAGCCTGAAGAACTTGCATGGTATGCTATATCAGTGGACCCAAAGCAGGGAAACAGAAACAAAAAGACAGAGTAAAAGGTGAAGTGGACAAAGTAAAAAAGGTGAGAAGCCTCGATGTGTAATATTACAGAAATAATATTACAGAAGTAATATTAGAGGAAATAATTGCTGAGAATTTTTAGAACATTGGGAAGATGCCAAAGCACTATCCCAGTGGACGCAATGAATCCCAACACGATAAATAAAAATAAGGGGACAGCTACATACATCTTTGTAAAACTATAGAACACCAAAGATAGAGAGAAAGATCTTAAAAAGACCTAGAGGAATAAAGATACAGAATCTTTAGTAGAGTAAGTTGCCTTTTCAGTAGTAAAAAAAAGAAAAACAAAAAAAATGAGAAAAGAATGAAATCTTGTTCTCAGTTTTATATAATGGATTCCAATCAAGAATTCCATACACAGGGAAAGTTTAAAAGTATAAGAAGATATTTTTAAATAAGCAAAAGCTGAATTTCTTAATAAGAAACTTTTCTTAAAATTCTGAAAGGTGTTCTTCATGCAGATGGAAAATGAGGTGTAGATAGACGGCTTAAGCGCAAGAAAAAAAAGAGCCAAGAAAGCAGATTTGCAGGAAATATAAATTAAGTGTATTTGTATTAAACAATAATAATATTGATCCTTCCTGAATTAAAAAAAGAAAAAAAATCATTGCAAGACTTAACAATAGCCTCTCCACTGGAGGGTGTCCGGGGCAGCGTCTTGTGGGCCTGAGGTAGTTCTCTTGAGAAGGAAATTGGGGGGTCCTCAAGGAGAGAAAACAGTGACCCCTGTAGCAAGGCAGTCAGACCGGAGGGGAAGGTCAATGTGTCCTTGGGAAGAGCAGTGAAGTCTCCTTCTCTAGGCTCCTCTGAGCCAGGCCAGAGGGAACAGAGGGCTCGAGCGCCTGGGCTAGCGGGCCAGAGGCACGGAGACAGAAGAGGCAATGAAGACACACAGAGCACGAGTGTTTCCCCAAAGGACCCGTCTCTCGTGGGTAGACCACGATGACAGTGAGGGTTAAATTCCTGCCTCGCTTTTCTAACTCCACCTCGTACTCCACAGTGAGGCCCAGGGACAGCGGAGGAGAGACAGCCAACAAACTCGTGCAAGAGGGCTGAGGGAAGATGACATTTCAGCAACACAAACATCCCTTTCAGAGTCTGACTAGCTGTGAGTGTGAAAATAAATGTCTGAGTGAGCTCAGCCCCAGATCCTGAGGAGGTGCAATGTTAGGGCTGATGACACAGACGGAGCCAGTCGGGAGCGCTGACCGCAGGGGCCGCTCTACAGCTGCGCCTCGTCCAAGGAGGCAAAGGGGTGTTACGGACATGGTGACCAGAGCTTCATCTCACTTCTTGTGGTCTCTGGTTGTGGATAAAACTGAAGGCCAATAGGAGCTGATTCCTTCTTAGAATTCATCTAGTTCTGTTGAGCGTGTGCTGGGCTGTGACGGGGAAAGGGCTCACCTCTCAAGCGGGTAGTCTGGTTACTTCACTCTCTGCTTCAGGACACTGAACTCCATGAGGCAAGAATAGCATTTTTTAATCTTTGTTTCACACAAAAAAGACAGAAAAGTGATATAAAGTACAAAGTGTTAATAGCAGGTTAAAAAAAAACTCCTCTTAGGTGTTGATAGTTAAAATATTGGCTTTAGCCAGGCTTGGTGGCTCACGCCTGTCATCTCAGCACTCGGGAGGCAGAGACAGGAGGATTGCTGAGTTCGAGGCTTGCCTGGGCTACATAGTGAGCTCAGAGCCAGCCCGAACTACAAAGCGAGACCCTGTCTCACCAAAAAAAAAAAAAAAAAAAAAATTGGCTTTAAAATCTTACTGTATGTAGTATTTCTGACATCCTTATTTTCCTTTCTTTCTATTTAGTACCTCTTGGGGGAAGTCATCTGGCATTATCATAATTTGAAGAAAAATTGATATCTTTTGGCTTTCCATAGAGTCACTTACCAGAATCAGAAAACAAATTTGCACTAAGATTGTGTTAGTCTTTTCTGCATCAGGAGTGGTTTGGGCTGTTCATCAGTTTCAACCAGACCAAAGTCCAACCCGTCTAACCTGTCAACATTAATGTGTATTTAAAAGTCAGATTCAAAGAATTTTCCACTGGAAGAATTTGAAAACTATTTCTGAGTTATCAGCCAAGAAAAGACCTGTTGGTATTACAGAGAATGAAAATAATGCCACTAGGCTATTCATATATTCCTGTTCCATTCCTAAGAGTTGAAAACTGATACTTTCGGAAGATTGGGGGAAGCAAAACAATGTTTTTGTGGGATCATTGGATGGTTTGGAGGACATCACTCTTCCCAGGACCAATTCTGGAAATGAGTTTGTTTTCTTATTTAATCACAAATGACCTGGCTACCATCAATAGCATATATATGGTTTCTCAGGAGCATCACTTACCTGTATTTGTTTGTAAGGTAGTTAGCAATTTAACAGTATCTTTGGTCTTAAAGAGAGTCCTAATCTGCGGATAAACAGAGCAGATGAATTTTGTTATGGAATTTGTTCCTTTAATTTTTTCTGGCTGCAGAGCAAATCTGTGTAAAGATAATGAAGATTTAGGGGAAGAGATATTGTAGGTCTGAGCAGCAAAAAGTGAAATCCCAGAAGCAAAGGTGTCAAGAAGACAAGAAAATGCTTGATCTTGGAGATTTAAATGAAATAATATTCTGTCTTACTGATCCTTCCAGCTGAAGGCTGAGGAATTGTCCTCTAGACATTATGTGATGGTCAGGAAAATGTGCTTTTAACTCATAAAACCAAGCCTTTTTTTGGAATCAATGTGTGGGGATGAAATAGATTTTGGAGGTAAAACATCCTAATTTTATTTTAAATCAGAGGACAAGCAGGGCCAGGTATTTTAAAAGACATACTCAGTACTAAGTGCTCCAGTTAGGTTCAGAACCTAGTTTTCCAGTCCATTACTTCCTTCACAGTACTTGCCGATTTTCCACTTCACAGAGACAGCTCAGAACATGGCATAGATTAAAATGAAAAAGTACCATGGCATTTATTTTCTTAAAAGGCTGAGAGAGGTGAGATGGATGGGTGGTGGAATGGTTAAACATGGGTTTTGATAGGCTGAATTTACATGACTTTGCAGCTATATAACCCAAAATGAAATTTTAAATCACTTTAAGCTAAATTTCCTTCTCCGAGAAATGGGTAATGAGATTTCAGTGAGATCATGCGTGTGGGATGCCAAGTACTGTACTGCAGGCACCAACAGAGTGTCTCAACCCTTATTCTGTGTGCATCCGCCATCCGATGACGTTTTGCATTTGTTCACCTGCAAGCAGGTACCATTCTAAATCCTGTCCTGTGTTCTCCTTGTTATGCCTGTGAGGGCCCCACACTTGGTTCCATATAGATGTCTTTTCCGCAAATTAATGGTAACTGATCCATCAGGAAGAACAGTAAGTAATGACCGCTAGAGTTTAGGAGCTTACTGTCCCATGAGACAAAAACATTGTACGCATAATACTCAAGGCAAAGTGTCCAAAAGACAAAAATGAAGACAACAAAATCCACCCTTAGGCCTTAGGGTCCCCTTCCTCATTCTGCTGGATACTGTGTCATGTGATCTGCTTCTGTAATCTAAGTAATACAGTGGCCTGATGATGATCTGTTATTTGAACTCCATCTTAAAAGATCTGTTCAGAAAGGCTTAGAAAAGTTAAGCCATGTTTTCTGGACATGCAAGGGCACCAAACTGAAGTTATATCTGTTTAACTTCCTGTCCTGCTCTGAGACTCTTCCCACACAAACAGTCAAGGCTGAATCAACTCTTCTACATCCTGTGTATGTCCGTTTGCCTACAAATGACTATTCCTGATACATTTAGATAGGTGAGATTGCATTGCGGCAACCTTAAGGCAATTTTCCAGCCAAAGCCTTAAGTGTTATATTTTTTTATTTTTCCTTATGAACAGACAAGCATAAGTTTGGCTCATATCTGTGGGTTTAAAAATCTCAGAAAGAGAAATTTGCTTTTACATTTCTTTTTACATTCTTCATATTTTTTCTTTGAGTTCTATATAGTCTTCCTGCTTGTCTTCACCAGCAGTGATGATAAACTTAGAGTCAAAGAGGAAATAATCTTGCCAATTATTTGGATTTTTCCAGTTTTTCCAGTGTTTGACTCGTGTAGCCCAAACGTCTAGATAATTAACCAAAGCCGCATATACTCCCATGGCAGCCAAACTGTTATTGACCCTTCTGAGACAAACCAGTCAGCTCTGGCTCCAGAATGACCGAGACTTTCTGACCCTCGCCAATTTAACCACTATGCCTTCGAAACATAAAGGCCTTCTGCCTGATTGAATTGATTCTGAAGAGGCTTCCTTTCTCTTCTTTGGTCGTAGTTTGATATCTGTCTTACAGGCGAATTTGAATTTTAATATTTCCATCCAAGAGTTTGAGTGATGTGACCAGAATGCAAGTTCTCTAGTCCATCTTTTCTGCTGATCCCTGCCCCGGGGATGTTGTACAGCTATGTCCCTCTCAGTCTGGTACTCAGTCATTTTGTCTTCCAAGCTCTGGCTTAAGATTTAAAACCTTTCTCTCACAACCCACTTTGGCCCTTTTTTTTTTTTTTTTTCTGTGCTATGAAAATTGCTCAACCTTCTACAGGCCCCTTTCACGGCCTTGCCTATTCTACCATAGAAATCTGTAAGGGTCTATCTTAACGTTAATTCTTTTTCTCTCTGTCTCAAAACTTCTGTCCTTGACATTAGGGTGAAAATATTTTCTTTTTAAACAACTCCTGAAAATTCTCAGCCCCTTTGTTCTGCTTGGATCTGAGTACTCTGTCATTTCGTTGTGGTCCTCAGTTTTATTTTCGTTCTGGCATCACTGAAAATGATGGCATCTCACTTCGCATGAAGATTCAGAAGCTACTGTATCCTTCTGCCAGCCAAGCGCAAAAGAAACTCAAATTCCTGCCACGTTGCTGCCTTTGGACAGATCCTTGCAGCACCCAAGCTCTCTGTCATGCTCCTTCTCCATACTTTTTCTAGCAAAGCCTTGTGTTCCTTTTGTCCTGCATTTGGAAGCCCCAGACAGGAGCCTGGTGGCTTTTTGCACCATTGTTTACATTTCTTTTTATTTTACTCAGTTGCTTCCAAAAATACAGTCAGCTTGATCTCTTCTGGCTCCAGCACCCTGGGCTCAGCGATACCTGGGGCCAGCTGCTTCTCCTTAACATGAGCTCATGGCACCTTGCCAGGGCGGTGTAAAGAGCATTAGGTGGGCGAGGAAATGTCTGGGTGACACTGGGCATGTTATAGCACCACTCTGGCCTTTGTTTCTTCCTTCTAGAGACAAGGACTGGATCGGATTATCTTTAAGGGGACTTTCCTGCTGTGAAGTGTTGGGCTCTTTCAAAAGCTCTGGAATGTGCTGCTCAGCAGAAAATTAGTTGAATTAGTTTGCGGTAGTCCGTGATGATAACAATCCAAACGACCTTGATTTCCTGACCAGGCAGATGGATCGTTTGTTTCAACATTTTTGTTAATGCCACCTTAACATCCCTTGAGTAAGTTACCCAGCGCAATTGACCCCCATCTCCAGCCCTTTGGTTGGCTTATCCCCAGCTAGTGAAGAGGGGCTTCTTTTCCACAGCTGTCCATTCATTGACTCATTTGTTATCATTTGTTATGCTAGGTGTTGTCTACATCCTTGAAGAATTTGTACTTGAGCTAATTTAGTTTTATTGATTTAAAGTCAGTTTAAAAATAAGATCTCTTTTCTTTGGTAAGTATTGCCTTTAAAGCTAAACTTTGCCTCCTTGTATTATTTTAGACAGTAGAATTTATTTAAAAACGGTAAGAAAACTTATAAAAGTTAACTTTGGGGGTAACTTGATAAGGCTGGCTCTGGTGCCCATGAAAGTTCTTTTGATTCTGTTCTGTGGGGTCAATATTAAGGTTGCTCTTGGGAATACTGATCTCACTTGAGTGTTAGTTATTACTCTTCAAGATAGTACTTTCTACGATTGATATCTTGACAAAATGGCAAAGTAAGTGTATGATTCTGACACTAAGGAAAAGCAGGTGTTTACTTTTCAAGGAAAGTTTTCTAAAACTTCTTCATAACCAGAAAAAGGAGTTCAGTGGGAAATATATGCAAAAGCAAACATGGAGGGCAAGGCCTCATTATTATTATCATTTAAGGTGCTGTGATTGAGCAGAAGAGAAACACAGTGGTTCATAATTGCCTGGTAATTAATTAATTCTGTTATTTGGACAGAATCTGACCCAAGATTTTGTGTATGTCAACTAACTCAGAAGACCATTTCCCTTCATGAGAAAAAGAAGAGCTATTTAGAACGGTGGCTTATATTCTACAGTGAAAGTTTGAGAGCCAGAAATGTATTTTATGAGTCAACAACACATTTTTATGTGTTGTAACTTTGAAGGAAGTTGCTCAGATGAGAGATAGAAATGAAATGGGCTGTGTGAAGGATTTCAGGTGAAAAGTACATCTCACCCAAGTAGAAGGATAAGAATACAATGGCGGAATAATTATCTACTTACAAAATTAACCCCATAATGCAGCATTCTTCTTCCATTCCACCCTCTTATCTTCTCAGGGTGAGATCTCACCACTTTAGGCGCACCAGCAGTTCACTCTGCAGACTCCGGCCGCTTGAACTTTATCTTTTCTCCACTACTGCAAAGTTCTCCTTGTATCTAGCCACGATTGCACAGCTCACCTTGTCCTGTATGAACTCTGCAGGAGACCCTCTCCCACAACGGCCTTACTTTGGCTTGAAGGGACCCTTCACCCATCTTCCTTCTCTAGACTTGAAGCTCTTGAAGAGACAGAACTATCACTCCTCTCTATCGGCCCTGATCACATTAAGTCCAATATACCCCGTCCTAGGGACAGTTAGTTGACAACATTTTTTTGACAGAATAACAGACTTCTGACCACAGCAATTAGTTTCAGCAAGATAGAATCCCAGGCTACTTGTGCCTGCCTGTGAAAAGTAAAAGACATTTTGGGGGTGACATTTGATCCTCTCCTCACAGTCTCCAAACACAAAGGAGTCTAAATGTCGACCGAGTTTTAGGTTACTTGCAGAAAAGCTTTCCACTTCAGTGATTTCCAAAATCGGCTGGATTGTTCTTTGTATCATAAAGAATTCATTTCTAAGATGCTGATGGCCTCCACTCTGGCTCATGGCCAGCTTCAGGAAGTGTGGCTTACCAGTCATCAAGGCCTGTGCATACTCTGCATTCCTTGGGTAATACAATTCTGGACCCAAATCGATTCCAGAAGTCTGGTCTTCTGAGAGGGGCCAACCGGAGCTAGCTGAGCATCCCCCCAACACCGAAAGACACCCCCCCACACACACACATACACACTATCTCAGTCAGCCTGGAAGGTTAAGCAGTCGCTCAAGGAGCTAAACGAGCAGTTTGGTGAGACCAAAGTTACGGGGATCTGAACATGCTGATGAGCTTCCCAGCTTGTGTTTGAAGAATTTGTTTCATGTTTTGGATAAAGTCTGGGAATGTATCCTTCAAAATTCCTTAGATTTAGTAACATGTCAATGCACTGTGTTAATGCAAGGAGGGTTTTTCTTTCCTTTTTTTCCTTTTCTTTCTTTCTTTTTTTTTTTTTTAAGGTTAAAAGCCGCCTTCCTTTTTTAAGTATGAGTAATCCATCCAAATCCTGCCTAAGGGAACAAAAGGGATGCCGGTAATTTTCTCTTTCACAAAATGCAGAGACTTCCTCTCTGTCCTCTCCAAGTACCATTCTATGAACTGAAGGGAAATTACACTCCTCACCATTGAAAAAGAGATTATGCAAAATGAGTAGGTAAAGCCAATCGCCATAATACAAATACAAATACCAGCTTAATTCCTTTCATCAGAGAGCCCTGTGTCTTTTCTTTCCAGATGTGGATGTATATTCACATCTGTCTTTTTAAAAAATAAAAATTCTATTATCTGGTATTTTTAAGAGCTCACACAGAATAGAATCTGTGGTAGGAACGTCATAACTCCAGCTCTATACCTCGGGTCATACTAAGCTCTCCTCTTTTCCCTACACGTAAACCATCTTCATTGAATTACTTCTATTACAGTACCACAGCGCAAGGATTCCTTTCTCAGGTATTCCTACTTCTTGCGAACTTGAGAAAGGTTCTTCAGTTCATCCTTCTTTATACATACACATAACCTAAGCAGCAGGGATGATCGGTTCTTCATTCTAGTAAGGGGCGAAAGCCTCTCTTATTTCCACCCCAGACACGGCAGCTCATGGGCCAGTGTGTGTGCTCAGTGGAATGTCTCAGGAGTTCATGCCAGGACCACAACAAGGCAGAAAAGCTTGGCGCGATTCTTCGGTAGAACTCTCTTAGCGCTTGGCTGGCAGAAGGAAGTTTGGCAACCCCAAAGGAGAAAGTTAAAACATTTTTTGTTGGAGACAAATTCATCTTCCTTTTCTGCTACTTCATGGTCAACATCAAGTCAGTGGCCTTGTTTCCAAAGTGCTGGCAGTGTGCTGAAAGGGATGCTGGGTAACAGGTGAAGGCCAACAGAGGGGTGGCTATGGGTCCCGGATCATTGAAAGTTTCGATTTTTAAGTTAGTTCATTTGTAGTTTCGATTGAACTTCTGCTCTGCAATAGACCTGTGCCAAGGCTTGGGGATAACTGTAAATTTGAATTGTTCCCTGTCCTCAAGATAAATTTATTATTCTTTCACAAAAATAAGTCTGTGTGCAGGTAGTTGAAAATTAGCATTATAGCTTCATAAATCCATAGAAATCTGAGCTCTTCCTATGTCCTTCCATAGCTTCAGGCTCATGATCCGAGTACATCTGCTTGTGCTTTAGCCATCACGTGCCCATCTGACCAGCTGACAGGAAGAAGACGCCGTCCTCTTAAGCATAATTCCCAACAGCAAGCTGATGTCCCATTGGATAGAAATTTGTAACATGGTCACATGCAGGTGCAAAGGAAGCTGGGAAATACAATCTCTATTGGGAGTTAAACTAGTTATTTGAGTGACACTTTTCTTATTCCTAAAATAAGAAGCGAATTTCAACCTTATATGATTATTGCAAGAGTTAAATAATATAATAACTTTAGACTACTTAACAACTAGATTGATAAGTTGCTCAATTAGGGGCACATGCTGTTTTCACAAGAAGTGGTTGAGAGACAAAGAAGAGAATATCAATCACATGTGAGGATATCTGGAAAGGGTCCACTGAGTCGTCCGCTACAGCTGAATTGCTGACGCGTACGGCTACTGTGGGTTTTACTTAGATAGGATCCACCTCTCGAACTAGAAACTGTCACGACTGACACTGTCGTTTCTTACTTACTTTTTCACTTTTCTTTGGGAGTCTATTCACCTTCACATGCCAGCAAGGCACTTAGTACTGCCCCGTGTCCGTGTCCTAAGCTTTCATGCCGACAGCTGTCACACTGCTCGTCAACTTGCTAGCTTGTGTCTAGGCTGATGCCATTGCTTTTTAGCTGTCTGCCTCTCTCCAATTTGCTATTGTTTAATTTCCTCAAGGCCCTCTTCCTATCCTCTACCCTAAGAATGAGCTCTCTTTCTGAAAATTTTAAAGTTTCATGTTTTAAATTTATATATATGATCCATGTTAATTTTGTATGATGTGAACTTTAGGTTGAAGTTAATTGCTTTGCCTATATACAAATGTTGTAACATCATTTGTTATAAAAAAGAACTAGACTTATCTTTCCTCCAATAGAAGACCTGTGCATCTTGTCAAAACTTAACTAGCCATATTTTTGTAGGTATGCCTTGGGGGGGGTCTTTAAGTCCTGACCCTTTAGTAATATTACAATGTCTTGATATGTATCTGCTTAATGAGTAAAAACCAGATGAGGCTATTCCTGTATTTCTATTAATCTTTCTACAACTGTTTTGTTTATCATAGTTATTTTGGTTTTTAAAATATAACTTTTAGCCTCTGATTGTCTATATCTACAAAGAATTTTGGTTTTGATTTGCATTTTTCTGATAATGAGTAAAGTTGAGCATTTCTCATATACTTGTTGGGCATTTGTGTGTATTATTTGAGAAAAGCTTATATGAAGCTATTGCTCATTTTAAAATCAGGATATTGGTTTTTCTTTGCATATAGAATGCAAATTATTTTATTAGTTAAAGGTATTTTTCAGTTATTCTGGCTCATTGAAAAATAAACTAAGAAAAGAATATCGTTCATAATTGCAACAAGAAAAACTAAATAGTTAAGAATTTACCTAACCGGGTAAGACAAAGACTTCTGCCATAAAAGTTATAATGAAAAATGAGATGGAATAAGATGTCAGAAAATGCAAAGATATCTCTTATTCCTGAATAAGCAGAACAAGTATAGCAAAAAAAACCCTAATATACAGTTTTAACACAACCTCAATAAAAATATCAACAGCATTCTGCACCGAACCAGAAAAAAAATAATTCTAAAATTCATAAGGAACCAGAAAAGACCCAGATTGCAATGCAATCCTGGACAACGAAAACAAAGCTACAGGTATCTGGGTTCCAAGTTCTATCACAAAGCTACAGTGAAAAAACAGCATGATGGTGTCAGAAAAAGATATATAACAACAGAACAGATCAGAGGATGCAGAAACAGTCCCCTGCATAGTCAACCATCTGATTTTTGACAAAAGGGCCCAAAACATATGCTGTAGTAAAGATAGTCCCTTTAGCAAATAGTGCTGGAAAAACTGGCTACATCTATGATAATGATTAAATATAGACCTGTATCTCTTACGTTGCATTAAAATAAAATAAAAATGGATCAAAGATGTACATGTTTAATTAGAAACATTTAACCTGCCGGAAGAAAAAACAGGTAAAGCTCTTGAAGACCTGTGTGTAGGCAATTACTTTCTGAATGGAACTCCAACTGCATAAGAAATAACATGGAGAATCAACAAATAGGATTATATAAAATTAAAAAGATTTTGCGCAGTTAAAAAACAACCAACGAAGTGAAGGAAAACCTTGAGAATAGGAAAAATATTGCCACTCACACTTTGAACAAAAGACTAATATCAGGAATATATCCGCTGGGCCAGAGATTTAGCTCAGTGGTTCCAGCACCTGCCTCACAAGCTCAAGGTCCTGAGTTCAATCCCGGTAACCACATACAGTGTTGGGCCTGGTGACTCACGCTCATCAGCCATCAATACCACATACCACAGTGCCGGGCGTGGTGGCTCACGCCTGTCATCCCAGCACTTGGGAGGCAGAGGCAGGAGGATTGCTGAGTTCGAGGCTTGCCTGGGCTACATAGTGATCTCAGGGCCAGCCTGAACTACAAAGCAAGACCCTGTCTCGAAAACAAAAACAAAAGCAAACAAAGAAACAAAAAGAATATATCTGAAAAGATTGAAAGAATGAAACCCTTGAAACAAAATACCAAATCAAACAAATGGGCGATTGAAATGAATAAACATTGCTCAGAAGAAAAAGCATAAAAATGTAAGCAAGTAATGGGCATTCCTCACTAGAGTGAAGAACAGCTTCATAGACAGTTACGAATAGTGTTGAATTAAAAACAAAACCAAAGGAAGTGGAATGAGATTTATGGCACAGCATAACTACATTGAGAATACATATATATGCACAACAATACTGAATATTTTTTCAAGGCACAAATATCCAAAGACACCAACTATTTAGAGTGGGCATTTGTGAGGAGATAGGGAGGGAAAAAATGGAAGTTTAATTATGAAAGAAAAGTAAGAATTTAAAAGGAGAAAATTATGGGGATGAGAACAAATAAATCCATAATTTTTTATTCCTTCAGAGAGAACTAGCAGCCTATTTGTCCTCTTCTTAAAAATATAACAAATTTCAAATATTAAAAATGTATACAGATAATATACATGTAAATCATGTAAAGCCACCTTCCTATTCAAAAGGTTCTATTTTCTTTGTTTTCATTTACTTTTTTGAGCTTTTTAGATCAAATTTTGAGACATAATTTGCATACCTAATGACATGCACTCACTGGAGTTTGAATATGGTTTTTCCCCACCAGAATTTATATTGGAAGGTGATTTGCAAGCATTTGGGAGGTGATTAGATCACGGGGGAGCATTACCTTATGTTTCTATTAATGTCTCTCATCAAAGTACACTAGACTTGGGCTGGAGATTTAGCTCAGTGGTTCCGGTGCCTGCCTAGCAAGTGCAAGGTCCCTGGTTTGATCCCAGGTAACCACATATCACAATGCTGGGTGTACTGGCTCACGCCTGTCATCCCAGCACTTGGGAGGCAGAGACAGGAGGATGGCTGAGTTCGAGGCTTGCCTGGGCTCCATAGTGAGCTCAGGGCCAGCCTGAACTACAAAGAGAGACCTTATCTAAAAAAAAAAAAA
>PVIC010026749.1:0-24315 GCA_004025085.1 Thryonomys swinderianus
GCCCCGCCGCAGGGTGCACAACCCCTAATCTCGGGTACCCCCTGGGTTTGGGGCGCTAGAGCAGAGGTGGAGCCAAGGCGGTGGCGTCCGGAGAAACGAAAGCGAAAGCCGGGGCCCAGCGGGCGGGGCGGGGCTGCCACAGGCTCCGCCCCCACCCTGCGCGGCAGCTCGGCGGGCGCGCCCTGGTGGGAGGCAGCTGAGCGCGCAGTGCGGACCCTCGCGGGCACCTGAGCCGCCGCCGCCCCCGCTGCCACCATGTCTCAGGAAGGCGTGGAGGTAGGACACGGCCACGCCGGGCCTGAGCACCGGGGGCCGCGATAGCGCTGAGGACCGGGAGCATCCCCGGGTGGGGGTGCTCGCAGTTCCTGGGGTCCCCTGCCCCAAATCCAGATCGGCCCCGCGGGAAAGGACAGTGACTTCCACACGCGCCGCCACCGTGCCTAAAGAGAAAGGCGGCCTCCTGAGGAGAAGCTGGGGCGCTGCAGGTCAGGGGTCAGAGGCCATGGGTCACCCCCCCCCCACCGTAGCCTAGTGCGCGCCCCTCCTCCCCCGGTGGCCCGGAGGACTTTGGCCTTTTCCAGGAAATGCCACCCAGGGATGGAGGCGGTGGGAACTCGGAGGCCAAAATCAAGGGTCAAGTTCAGGCCCAGAGATGTTTCCCAGGTGGGGGAGGGGCGGCGGCACCCGAGGGCCGCCCCCCCAACCTCGGTCCCCCCACTCTGTCCCGTCTCAGCTCGAGAAGAGCGTCCGGCGCCTGCGGGAGAAGTTTCATGGGAAGGTGTCCCCCAAGAAGGCGGGGGCCCTGATGAGGAAATTCGGCAGCGACCACACCGGCGTGGGTCGGTCCATCGTGTACGGTGAGCCGCGGGGTGGCACCGGGGGCGCCGAGGGGGCGTGGCGGGCGGAGAAGCCTGGGGTGCGGGCTGGGGCGCGCGGAGCCACGTAGCATCCTTCGAGATCCTCTCCTTACTGTACCCAGGGGTCAAGCAGAGAGATGGACAGGGCCTCGGCAGCGGCCTGGATGCCCAGGTAACCTTTCCCCTTCTCCACCGGAGGCCACCCGGGCCCGCGCTGGGGCCACCGGCTCCCCTCCACCGCGTCACTTTCCCCGCATCCCTGCGAGCTTCTGGCAACCGGTGCTCACTGCATGCTGACTGCGTTACGCTGGGGGGCTGGCGGGGTGGAGGCGCAGCCAGCCCTTGTTGGTGGAATGAATGAATGGAATGAATGATGTCCAGGTGCACCCAGGCCATGCGCCTCTTAGCCTTGGAAGCCAGCAGACTGGCTTTCAAAGGCCCGAAAAGCCCTCGTGTGGAAGCGGAAGTATGTGCTGTGCCCTGCGCTCATCCATCCAGAGGCTGTGGTGGAAATAAGCATGCTGGCCGGCCACTTCCTAGGTGGCAGGACTTCATGCCATGGGTGGGTTCTGCCAGTGATCACCCCCACTCTCCTGACAAGGAAACTGAGGCCCAGAGTGGTGATGTCACTTGCCTGGTTCCTGCACTGAGCAGGTGCCGGCTGGGATTTGAACCCTAGATGCCCGTGAATCAGCACCTGTGCTCATGCACCTTCTCACAGCTGCCAGTGGTTGAGCTGGAATTCGAACCCACGTCTACGAGGTGTCACCTTTGTCTCAAGGACTGTAGAATCCAGGGACGGGGGCGTGGGGTCCAGGTCTCTGATGGCCACACTCATACAGGGTGTTCTCAGGTTCTGTGCCTTAGTTTCCCCCATCTGAGCAATGGGTAACAGGTATGCCCTGTGACCTCTCCGGGCTGTTTGGATACTTAAGGCTACATACCAAGTGTTAAGTAACCAAAACTGCTCTGTCTGCTGCTGGTGATTGGGGTACCCAACTCCATGTTTTGTGGGGCGTTAGTTTTGTGTTTTGAGACAGAGTCTTGCTGTGTACTTCAGGCTGGCCTTGAACTCCCAGCAATCCTCTTGCCTCAGCCTCCCGAGTGCTGGGATTACCACCATGGGCACCACTTCTAGCACCCTGCTCTTACATGAAGCCAGAATGCTGGCTTCCTGTTTGGGGCCCGCTCTGTGTAGGCCCCGCCCCTGGCACACAGGGGCCAAAGAGGGCCAGGCACTTTCCCAGGGTCTGCGCTGCCTGTGTCTCCATTCAGGACCCCCCTGAAGACATGAAGCAGGATCAGGACATCCAGGTGCGTTGATGGCTGTGTTGAGGACAGGGTGTGTGGGGGGGGATACTGGTGGCTCTGGGGATCCGGAGGGGCAGGGGGAGGGTGCGTTGTCCCCAGAAGAGGGCTGGCAAGTGTGGAGGAGGGTGACGCCTCCTGTTCCCAACCCACCCACAGGCTGTGGCCACCTCGCTCCTGCCACTGACGGAAGCCAACCTGCGCATGTTCCAGCGGGCCCAGGACAACCTCATCCCCGCTGTGGACCGGCAGTTTGCCTGCTCCAGCTGTGACCACGTGTGGTGGCGCCGTGTGCCCCAGCGGAAGGAGGTGAGAACCCAGAACCTGGCCTAGACTCCAGCCCGAACTTCATTCTCAACTCTTTTTTTTTTTTTTTTTTGAGACAGGGTCTAGCTTTGTAGTTCAGGCTGGCCCCGAGCTCACTATGTAGCCCAGGCAAGCCTCGAACTCAGCAATCCTCCTGTCTCTGCCTCCCAAATACTGGGATTATAGGCGTGAGCCACCATGCCCAGCTTTGTGGTATGTGCGATCAGCTCAGGACACTGTACTTGTGAGGCAGACACTGGAACCACTGAGCTAAATCCCTGGCCCTTGTTTCTTTTTTTTCTTGTTTTTGAGACAGGGTCTCCCTAGTTAGTCCAGGCTGGGCTCAAACTTTGAATCCTCCTGCCTCAGCCTCCCAAGGGTTGGCATTGCAGGTGTAAGCGGGTGCTTAGTGTTTCAAGCTGGAGTTTTGACCTTGCATTTGAGAAGTTGAAATCCTTGTCCGCAGGCCAGACCCTGGTGCTGCTATAGTTTGACAGCAACTTCGGAAATCAAACCTGGCTTATTCCTGTCATCCCAGCACTCTGGGAGGCTGAGGCAAGAAGACTCAAATTCAAGCCCAGCCTGGAAAACTTACAGACTTTACTGTATTTCAAAAAAAATTTCTTTAAAGACTGAGGCTGTAGCTCAGTGCCAGAGCCGGGGGTTCACTGCCCACCCAGTACCACAAAGAAAACTCAAACTTGGCCCCCAAACGGCATAGCCAAGTTTGACTTCTGCAGCCCTGATTAGTAAGTACTGAGCTTAGGGCAAATGCTTAACCAGCTCACTTGCTCTTGGTAGGGAACCCCGGTTGACAGTGTCTAACCACTGTCCCGGTGTAACTGTCCCTCCCGTGGCCAACGCCAGCCCTGCAGTCCACCTCCGGCCCTGACCCCGACCCCGACCCCAACGCCGGCTGCCTGCCTCTGACCATCCCGGTCCCCTCTCCGCACACCCCCAGGTGTCCCGATGTCGCAAATGCAGGAAGCGCTACGAGCCAGTGCCTGAGGACAAGATATGGGGCCTGGCTGAGTTTCACTGCCTGAAGTGTCGGCACAACTTCCGGTGAGGGGGCCCCGCCCCGCCCCCGCCCCCGCCCCCGCCCGGGCCCGCCCCTCCTCAGACCCTCACCTCCCCGCGCGCCCCTAGGGGCTCGGCGCAGATGGGGTCTCAATCCCCCTGCTACGGGTGCGGCTTCCCTGTGTCCCCGACACGGATCCTGCCCCCGCGCTGGGACCTGGACTCGGATCGGCGCAGCACCCACACCCACTCCTGCTCAGCTGCTGACTGCTACAACCGGCGAGGTGAGGGCCTGGGAGGGGCCCGGGCCGGGCAGGCCATCTGGAGCCATTGTTACGGCCTTGAGTGGGGTGGTTTTAGCCAGGAACGTGGTTGTAGTCCCAGCACTCTGGGAGGCAGAGCCAGGAATATCTCAAATTCAAATCCAGCATTGGCAATTTAGTGACTCAGCAGGACCCTGTCTCAAAATACAAAAGTTTATGAGGTTGGGGACGAGGCACAGTTCTACACACCTGTAATCTTGGCATTTGGGAGGCTGAGGCAGGAGGATCACCAGGAGTTTTGAGACCAGTCTGGGCTACATAGTTAGTTCAAGGTCAGCCTGAATACATAGAGGGATCCTTTCTCCAAAAGGGGGTTGGGGTACCGGGGATATAGTTTCAGTGTAAAGACCTCGGGTTTAATCCCCAGAAAGTTAAAAAATAAAATAAAGCAAGTCAGCCCGGGCCACAGAGTGAGATCCTATCTCAAAAACAAAACCAGAAAAAAAAAAAATACTTTTCAGTCTCTTGGTACTTGGTCCCCACCCCCCCAAGGCCGAGGGAGACACACGGGGTCCCAGGGCCTCTGAGGTGCAGGCTCCTGGTCTGCGTCCCGCAGCCTGGTGACCCAGGCCCTGTCCCCTGGGGTCTCCAGGTCTGAGCTCTGTTCTCTGCAGCTCCCGCCCCACTTCCTGTGCCCCAGCGGCTGCCCCGTGTGGGCAGCGATGTCACCCCTTTTCTGTCCCCAGAGCCCCACGTGCCTGGGACTTCCTGCGCTCACCCCAAGAGCCGCAAGCAGAACCACCTGCCCAAGGTCCTGTACCCCAGCAAACCCCACATCAGCAGCGGCTCCACCGTGGCCACCTGCCTGAGCCAGGCCGGGCTGCTGGAGGACCTGGACAGCCTCATCCTGGAGGACCTGCGGGAGGAAGAGGGCGAAGACGAGGGCGAGGAGGCGGCCGCGCCCCGGGAGTGAGCACGCCGGGCTGGGGCACCATCTTGTTAGCACGTCCGACTCAACCCCACACATAAATGCCCTGGGAGCCGCCTGGGCTTGACGTCTTGGCAGAGGGGCTCCTGGCCGCATTCTCAGGGCGCCAGGGACGGATCCACCTCCATGGGAAAGGCTGGGACAGGGTCAGCGCTGAGCCACAAGGGAGGTGTGGCTGGGTCACTCTGGACCCTGGGGACAGACAGTCACAGCTTTGCGGGCCGGACAAGCATGGCGGCCTTCTTGAGCGAGTATGCCCCGCCGCGGAACTCAGCCCAGTAGACGCCATCCTGGTAACGGCTTCGGTAATGGCCACCACGGTGCCAGACGCCGTTGAGGTTGGAGTGGGCACAGGCATGGTACCACCAGCCACCACGCTGGAACAGGGCACAGTTTCCTGTCGGGCAAAAGAAAGCCCTCTCCCAGCATCTCCTTGTGCAAGGCTTTCGCTAAGCATCCCCAGGCCCTTCCCAATCTTGCTGCATATAAATCCTAGTATCTCCTCACCAGAATAAAAGCCCTGGTCTCCCACTTTCAGAGTAACACCCTTAATTCTTTTCCTATTTCCTTATCAAAGCAAAAGCCCTGCTGCTCCCGTGTTTTCTGCCAAGTAGTCACCTTTCCACAGTAAGTCTAGGCTGCAGCAGGGCACGTGCTTAGCATGCACAAGGCCCTGGATTTTAAAAATGTTTTAAACTGGGCGTGGTGTTGTACACCTGTCATCCCAGTATTTAAAAGGTTGAAGCAGGATCCCTGCCAGTTTGAAGCCAGCCTATGCTCCATGGTGAGTTCAGAATCACCTGGGGCTACACAGCAAGACCCTGTCTCACAAAACAAAGCAAGGGGACCGGAGAGTTAGCTCAGTGGGTCCAGTGCTTGCCTCTAGCGAGCACAAGGTCCCTCATTCGATCCCCAGTAACCACATACAATACTGGGCATGGTGACTCACGCCCACCAGCAGTCAGCACCACATACCACAAATGCCGAGCTTGGTGGCTCAAACTTGTCATCCCAGCACTCAGGATGCAGAAGCAGGAGGATTGCCGAATTCAGGCTTGCCTGGGCTACATAGTAAGCTCAGGGCCAGCCTGAACTACAAAGCGAGACCGTTAAAAAAAAACAAAACAAAACACAAAGCAAAAAGTTCTGGCTCTTGCCCTCAGTCCTCCACCAGAAGAGATTCTTAACTCTTTTTGGAGGACTTTTCAGAAGATAAAGAATGTGGGCTTCCCTCCCCTTATCGGGATAAAAGTACTATCCCTTGTTTTTCTCAGCAGAAGAGAAGTTTCCGTACTCTTGTGCTCACCAGAGAAGGATCTTTTCCTATTATTTTCTAGTCTCACCAGGAGTCCCACCACTTCTGTCTTCCCACCAGAATAGCAGCTCTCCTCACCAGAATAAGAGTCTCGGTCTCTATCTACCGTGCTGAAGGGTTTATCGTTGTGCCAGGAAAGAGAATCTCCAGCATCCCCGTGGTACTGGCCGAGCCGCAGGCGGTAGTGGTCACTTTCAGGCTCCAGGGAGAAGCTGTCGTAGTGGGCGCGGGCCCTGCGGCCCCCCCAGTCCTCCAGCAGCACCAGCAGCTCGTGGTCCCCACGGCTGGTCAGCTGGTACACGGGTTCAAGGCCCAGCCAGTACTCTCCGTCAGGCTGCCCAAAGCCCACCTGCAGCAGGATGTGGCAGTCAGAGATGGGTGCTGGCCCGCCCAGCCCTGCCTCTGCCTGCCGTGCCCACCTTATACTGCTGCCAGGTGGTGAAGAAGT
This sequence comes from Thryonomys swinderianus, assembly GCA_004025085.1. NCBI lineage: Eukaryota > Metazoa > Chordata > Mammalia > Rodentia > Thryonomyidae > Thryonomys > Thryonomys swinderianus. The sequence continues at coordinate 6,506 of PVIC010026749.1, forward strand.
TGACAGAGCCATCCTGCCGCCGCTGGATCACAGTCCAGCCACCCCCCTCCAGCTGCTGCTCACACCATGCGGATACCACGTGTTGACCCAGGTGCAGCTCATACACCCCGCTCTGCCTGCGGCCCGCCTGGTGGGCATCGGCACAGTCCAGCCACGGGCCTATGAACACAGAGACACGGGACAGACACAGCCTGGGTCAACCAATCTCTAAGTGCAGTAAGAGTCTGGATTCCTTCTGGTCCCCTCACCAAAATAAAGATTACTCCCCTTTTCTTTCCCTCGTCTGAGTGAGAGTACCAATAGCTATTTCCTTACCTGAGGGAGATTCTAAGTCCCTTGTCTCTCATTAGAACAAATGGGGAGTCTGTGGCTCTTAAAGGTAGGTTCTTTGTCTCCTTACCAAAATATAAGTCCTGGCCATGGTATTCTAACCCAATTTAAATCTTACATTCTTACAAAGGAGCAGTCCTAAATCTGCTGTCCTCTCATCAAAATAAGCTTTCTTCCTCTCCTAACTTCTCTTTCCTTTTCGTACAGCATGGTAAGAAATTTTGTCGTTTTGTTTTGAGTGCTGGGGCCAATCCAGAGCCTTGAACACGCTGATGACACTACATACCATCTCAGCTCTGGTAGTTTTCAGAATAAGAGGCCTGGGCCAGAGATTTAGCTCGGTGGTTACAGTGTCTACCTAGCAAGCACAAGGTCCCTGGTTCGATTCCCAGTAACCACATACAACAATACCAGATGGGTGACCCACGCCCACCAGCAATCAGTACCACACACCACAGTGCCAGGTGTAGTGGTTTACATCTGTAATCCCAGAACGTGGGAGGCAGAGGCAGGAGGATTGCTGAGTTCGAGGCTTGCCTGGGCTACAAAGTGAGACCCTGTCTCAAAAAAAAGCCCTATCTCCCTGTTGCACTATCAGAATAACAGTATCGTTTCTTAGTTTTGTTTTGGGTGCTTTTTTTCTTTTTTTTTTTGGCAGGGTCTTGCTGTGTAGTACAGGCTGGCTGTGAATTCATGGCAATCCTGTCTCAGCCTCCCAAGTACTGGGATTACGGGTGTCCACAGCGTCTTTCCTCCAGGCCACTCACATCGCCGATACCCAGCTGCTCTTACCTGCTGGCTTGCTGAGGCTGGCGGGGAGCCCAGCCGGTGAGGGGGAGGCCAAGGGCCCCTGCTGTCTGGGCGTCTGGTCTCTGGGAGACTCCGGGGCTGGGGACAGGCCCCTGCTGGTGTTACCGGTGCCGCCCACCAGACTCAAAGGAACCACAGGCACCAGGGGCGGGGGCAGGACCTGGGATAACAACCGGAAATGTCACCAGAACCCTCAGCGGGGGCGGGGGTGTCACTTTCCCAGCCCTCAGCACAGCGGGCAGGGACGTCTCAACCCTAGGCCGACCCTCCCCACCAGGTATGTACTGACACGCGCCTGAGTCCCAGCACTAGGGAGCCTGATGCAGGAGGATCATAAATTCACGGCGAGCCTGTCTAGTGACAGCCTGTCTCAAAAAACAACCCCTAAGATTCTGGAGTTGACAGCATGTCTGATCTGTGCCTTTGTCTCCCCTTCTGTCAGTGGTAATAACAACAGCACAACTTTCTGTCAACTCTGTAAATAGGGACTGTCGCAGAACGACGATCTCACCCCAAACCCAAACCCAGACACGTTCCAGAATTCGGGAGAACTTGGCAAGATGGAGACACTGTGGTCCTTTATACGACAACGTTCAGTACAGGGTCCTACGCACTGAGTGGATAAAGTCAGACTATCTAATCACGTTTGGACCCAAATAAGTGAGGGAATTGGGGTAGGAAACCAGTTTGGATTTTTTTTCCCCCTCGGGATTTCGGAAATGCGGATAGGAGATGGAGTTGCCCGGCACCCACTGCACGGGGCATGCGCACAGCAAGCGGCTGCTGTTAGCAAAGGCTCAGCGGTTACCTGCAGGGGCTCGCTCGCGCCCCCGGGACACAGGCGCTCCAGCCGGGCGATGAGGCCACTTTGGCGGCTGACTAGCTGCGCCAGCTCCCGGAACTTCTCGTCCAGCTGGTGGAAGCGGGCGGCGGCGCGCTGCGCCTCGGCTGAGGCATTCAGCACGCGCTCGCCGAGCAGGGCCAGCGCGGCAACAGGCTCCGCCCCGGTCCCCGCCCCCAAACCTGGGCCCACCCCCGACCTGGGCCCCGCCCCCGGGCTCGGCCCCGCCTCGTGCTGCAGCTGCGCGCGCAACTGGCCCAGGCGCGCGCTCAGGCCGCGGCTCTCCTTGCGCAGCGCGCGCACCTCGCCCGCCACCGCGCCGTCGGCCGCCGCCAGCCTCTGCAGTTGGCGCAGCAGCTCCTCGTGGCGGCCCACGCGCATGCGCAGCGCCGCCACCTCGCTGGCGTTGACGGCGTCGGATGCGGGTCGCGCGGCCCCGCTCCAGCACACGGCGCCCGTGAACTTCTGCGCGGGCAGCACGAAGGTGTAGGTGCAGCGCGGCGCACCCGCCCGCGCCCACGACGCGCCCAGCAGGAGCAGCAGCGGCAGCGCGCGCAGCCGGAGCACCGCCATGGCCACCTGCGGGGGACACACGGGAGATGAGGAACAAAGCACACGAAAGTCCCTTTCCCGCAGAAGCGTCCCAGGCCAGGCATAGCGGGTGCAAAGGCCCTGAGGCTGCACCATTGCCGATGCCTGAACCGAGGACACCGGGTGAAAAGCCGAGGCTGAGGGGCGAGAAACTAACAAGGCCGCTGCTCTACGGAAGTGGCGCCCCTCAGACCTGGCATTGTGTCTTCGCTTGGTACACCCCAGATCCGGCCCCTGCCAGGCCGGGGGTCAGCTATTGTTTAGAACTGAATTCCTCCGCGGCCCCTCCCCCTCCCCCTTTCTCCTTCCTGCTGCGGACAGCATCTGGATTTCCTTCCCGCAGACAGTGTCCTGGTTCGCGCCTCTTGCCCTCCATCTCGGGCCCATCCCCCTACACAGCAAAGACGGGGTGCTTGTGGACACCCAGGACCCGAACATCGGAACCCTCTGTGGCTCCCACTTTTCCCCAGAGAAAAAGCTCAAGTCCTCGTTGCCCATGAGTCCCCTCCCCCCCACCTCTTCCCAGGCAAATGGCAGGCTCAGGGCTCTGCGCCCGGACTCTCCCGAGCTGGGGCATTTTTCGCTTTGTGACAGGGCTCCCTGTCCTCACCCAGGTCTCAGAATCCCCAAAGGTCCCCTGCTCAAGCCTGTGTGGTGGTGCTCACTGTAATCCCAGCTCCTCCAGAGAGTGAGACAGGAGGATCCCAAGTTCGAATCCTACCGGGGACACTTAGCGAAAGCCTATCTCAAAAAAATATATATATATATTTAAAGGCCCTGGAATGTATGTAGCTCAGTGGTAGAGCGCCCCTGAGTTTGAACCCCAGTAGCAGAAAGGAAATAAAAATAAAGTTGATCCTATGCTAGTCGACATTTGCCCATTTGTTCTCCTGAAATTACCTCATTCATTTACCACTGTTTATGACCTGACTCCCTTTCTCAGCCCACTGAGCCCAAGTCTTGGTTTTTGTTTTTGATTATTTTGTTTTGTTGTGCGACAAAGTCTTGCGATGTAGTTCTGGGCAGCCTTAAAACCACTATAGAGCTCAGGCTAGCCTCAGAGTTGCAGCAATCCTCCTGCCTCTGCCTCCCCTGGCCCCAAACCCCTGCGCCCCAGGCCCATGTGCCCCCACCTGGTCACTCTGTGCACTCACACAGGTGATCTCAACAAGTGTCTTCCCCGAGAGGGGACCCGGTGTCTGCCCATCCTGACTGCACGTCCACACAGGGCCCTGTGACACACAGACCCACTGGAAGGGGACCAGCATGTATGTCTGCACTTACACACATACACACCACATCCCGGAGACGCACAACTGGGTCCAGTAGTCCCCATCAGCGCACACTGTCCGGGAGCTCAGCAGCAGAGGGAATCCAACCGGACCCAAAACGGACAAAATCCCTCCCTGGCCCCAGTCGGGAAGCAGGACACGGGGGTGCTTGACATCACAGCACTCTGAGAGGCTGAGGGAGGACAGCCTCAAATGCACCCTGGCCGAGGCGACTCGGTGACTTGAAACCGGGTGAGGGAGAAGAAGAGCAAGAGCGGAGGGCAGAGAGGGACGGTGTGCAGGGCTGGAGGAGGCCTCAGGGCTTCACTCTCAATCAGGTGGGAGCCGTAAGGGCTGCAGCGCGTCACAGGCGCCCTCGGGTGGGAGCTCTAAGGCCCAGCGGCCTCCTCTTTGCTCCTCCAGGCCAGGAACCAGCCAGGCACCCAGGGCCAGAATGTGCTCAGCGCCCACCGCTGCCCCCACCGCCAGCCTGAACTAGAGGAGACAGTAGACAGAGGCCCGGGTCTCCCGACAAGCAGGTCCATCCAGCAGCTCACCTTTCACGACCAAGACCCCGAATCCCCCAAGGTTCACCGCAGGCTCCAGACAACCGGGCAGAGCCCGAGGGTCCCACAGGGCCTCTGAGCCGGGAGGCAGAGGCCAGAAGACAGGCCCCCAGAGTGCCCCGCCCCCCACCCGGAGAGACACAGCTGTAAATATTTAGCATTTCCCGTGTGAGAACCGAGGCCAGATCGCCAGACCTCCCTTCCCGTCCACCAGGGCCTGATAACACAGGTCAGCAGCCTCAGCGTTGCTGTCTTTTCCTCCCTCGGAGGAGAGATAGCCTGGGAGGTTGCAGCCCTGGTCGGATCTGCAGGATGCCGTGCACAAAGGGACCGTGGTGGAGAGTGACAGCCACGTGCTGGGTTTCCCCGTGGACTTGAGACAGGTTCTCCCCAAGATGCTACACTGCCCAGGCAGAGCTGCGCTTTGGGATCCCCCTGCCTCAGCCTCCCGCGTGACTGGCATCACAACCATACACCGTCACATTTAGCTCAATTCTACACATCTGGTCTCATTTAATCACAGCAACCTAAGCTGGCTCCTGTGGATACGCTCATTGTGAAGGTGGGAAAACTAAGAGAAAGTGACGCTTCCCTGTGGCCAGAAAGGAGCCACAGGGACGCTCACCCCAGGTTGCTGTGTTACACATGTGAACTCACATGTGTAAAACTGTAAGAGCCGCACACATGCATGTGCCTAACAAAGACACACACTCATGCCAACAGCCGACAGAGTGGCTAAGATAGCAGGGATCGGTGCCTGGGACACATAAATAACCTAAAGGTGAACTGGGGGGGCCTGGATGTAGCACCGTGGTAGAGGGCTTGGCTAGCTGGCTTGGAGCCCCAGCTCAAGGAAAAAAAAAAAAAAGGCAACAATTGCATATTCAAAATACAGCCACACATTTCTGGGTGTGCTGATACATGCTTACAGTTCTAGCTGTCTGGGAGGCTGAGGCAGGAGGATTGCAAGTTTGACCCCAGCCTGGGCAACGTAGTAATTTAAGGGAGAGAGCTTGCCTCATAATGACAAAATGGCTGGAGATGTAACTCGGTGCAGAATCCCTGAGTTCAGCCTCCAGCATGGCAGAACATATTCATGCAGGAGAATGGCCACAACTTAAAAGGGCCTCCCCAGCAGGCTGAGGGCAAGCACAGAGACAGCAAGCAGACACACAGCAACACCCAGGTTTCCTGCCGCCAAGCTAGGGATTTCCACTCGCCTCCCCCTCCCACGGTCACGTTTTGCATCAGTCAAACCACACACAGAACAGGAAGGAGTAGCTGCATTTTTCTCTGAGAGAGAGACTCACGCGCCTGAGCCCACGCCTGGGCATGGCCGACCCAGTCTCCTTCCCTCCTTCCTGCCGAGCTCAGCTCCCGAGTAACCCGAGTGGACTCCGGGGCCAAGAGAGGAAATGATCGTCCCAGCACGGAGAGAGGCTGCCAACCAGGCTGGGCTGCCGGCCTGGACCGGGGCCCCCACACAGGGCCCCCACCCACAGCCCCCTCTGGCTCCGGCACTGGCGCCGGGAAAAGACACCACAGAGAAGCGAGGGAGGGAGAGACGTACAGAGATGACCGGGAGAGACATCAGGAGGCAAAGGAGAGCGCTGATGAGAAAATGAAGACAGGAACGAGAGCGGGAGGAAGACGGAAATTTAATCAGTGATGAGAGAGGTCATGGATATGGTGGTGCAAAGCTGTGATCCCAGCACCCTGGAGACTGATGCAGGGGGAGTCACAATTCTAGCCCAGCCTGGGCAACTTAGTGACTTACTGAGACACTGTCTCAAAATAAAAAATAAAATAAAAAAAGCCGGATGTGGTGGCTCATGCCTGTCATCTCAGCAATCGGGAGGCAGAGGCAGGAGGATTGCTGAGTTTGAGGCTTGCCTGGGCTACATAATGAGCTCTGGGCCAGCCTCAACTAGAAAGCAAGATGCTGTCTCAAAAACAAACAAACAAACAGATAGAAATTTTAAAAAACTGGGGATATAGCTCAGTGTGAAAGCCCTGAGTTCAATCCCCAATACTGCCAAATTAAGAAGAAAAAAAAGAGAATTGATGACATTTTGACAAAGTTGGGAGGGGAGACAGAATCTGGGGAAATGAGAAGCATTTGGGGTGGGGGGCAGGAGGAGGAAGCCGATTGGAAGGGACAGAAACATTCAGCCCTCGGAAGGTGACCCTCCCTCCACCACAGACTTTGGGGAAGAAGCCAGAGCTCTGAGGCCGAGACTGGGGCTTTCAACGGAAAGAAGGAGGAGGTGGATTATTCACAGAGCGCTGGCTGCCCTTACTCAGAGTTTCCAGAGGTGACGTGGAGTTTCCATCCTCCAGCCCACCTGCAGGAAGGCTCCTCGGGGAGGGGAGGATAGCTGGCGCTCAGGAGCTGGGGGACAAAAATGAATGTCTGCCACAGGCCGTCTGCTGTTCTGCTTACTGCTTCCCCAGGGCTGGTGCTGGTGGCACGTACTGTATAGACATCATCTCTTAATTCCGCAGGTCAGGGGAGACAGTATCATTCTCAGTTTGGAACATGTTCGGAGCTTCAGAATGGAGAAAGTTTTCACGATAGCAAAGCTGGAGTAAATGGGCCGAAGTGGGATTCGAACCCATGGCTCTACGTCTGTGTCGTCCCCAAACTGCGCAGCCCCGCCCTAGTTTCTGTAGAAACAGGCACTATCTCTATAGCAACGCCTACTAGAAATCCCGCCCTTTCTGGGGCGCGCTATCTACTGCGCATGCTCGCGTGCTTAGGTCACCGGGCCGAGCGCCGGAAGTGAGTCGCACAGCGTCGGAAGTGACCAGCAAAAGCGACCTCGTGGAGAGGAAGGCGACATGGGGCAGTCAGGGCGGGTAAGTGGTGGCTCCTGAGGAGTCGGGGACCATCGGTGAGTCAAGGCCGAAGTACAGACGCTCACCATTTTATGTTGTTGTCCTCGCAGTCCCGGCACCAGAAGCGTGCGCGCGCCCAAGCTCAGCTCTCCAACCTCGAGGCCTACGCCGCGCAGCCGCACTCGTTTGTGTTCACGCGGGGCCGCGCCGGGCGCAGCGTCCGGCAGCTCAGCCTGGATGTGCGGCGAGTCATGGAGCCGCTCACCGCCACCCGCCTGCAGGTCGGCACCGTCCTGGCCCCGGCGTCACGGCTGCGGAAGGGGTCTTTTGCAGGGACGCTGTCTTTGCCTCGCCAGAATTTGGGGTGTTGCAGCCAGGACAACCAGCTTGAGACTTAGTGGGGCTCTGAACCTAATGGTAAAGATTGGCTTTGGAGCCGGGCAGGGTGGCCCACACCTGTAGGCCCTGCCCGCGGGAGGCAGAGGCGGGAGGATGCCATGAATTCCAGGCCACTCTGGGCTACATAATGAGTTCAAGACCGACCGTGTCTTAACTAAAACAGAGTCACGGTTTTAGTCCAGTGGCCCCGCGCCTGCCTGGCAAGTACAAAATCATAACTTCGGTTTCCGGTACTGGAAAGAAAACAAAACAAAAGAAAAAGGTCTTAAATGGCAGAGCAGAGAGTACTTGTCTTGTGTGTGTGAGGCCCTGGGTTCCATCCTGGCAAATCAGAAGAGGAAAAGTTGATATGCAAGGAACGTGACAGGACCCCGGGCTACCGTTAAGTCACCTTTACCAGGAGAGATACTTCTGTTTCTGTATCCTGTTCCTCTTTGCGATCCCAGGTTCGAAAGAAGAACACGCTGAAGGACTGTGTGGCAGTGGCTGGGCCCCTGGGTGTCACACATTTCCTGATCTTCAGCAAAACCGACAGCAGCATCTACTTGGTAAGTGGCCCCACCCCCTGCGAGCTGCCCCAGCCTCACCCTGCCCCGTCTCTTGGGATGAACCCCGTGCCTCTGAGCTGCCGTGACTGTGGCTTCAAAGTAAACGCTCTGAAGAGATGGGCAGAGGTCCCTGCCCGTCCTGCCTGCTTGATAGCGCGGCCCTCACCTCCTCCTCCTCCTGCAGAAGCTCATGCGCCTCCCGGGGGGCCCCACCTTGACCTTCCAGATCAATAAGGTGAGGGGCAGAGGGCCTTGGGTGGGAGCAGGGCTTGGGGCTGGCCCCATCTGGGCGGCCACCCACCCTGCGCCCTCCCTGCAGTACACCCTAGTGCGCGACGTGGTCTCCTCGCTGCGGCGGCACCGCATGCATGAGCAGCAGTTCACCCACCCGCCCCTGCTCGTGCTCAACAGCTTCGGCCCCCACGGCATGCAGGTGAAGCTCATGGCCACCATGTTCCAGAACCTGTTCCCTTCCATCAACGTGCACAAGGTGGGCTGCGCCTTGAGTGGGGGGTGGGTGGCCTCATTTTCCACGGGAAATCGAGGTGCGCCGTGGCGGGTCAGTGCAAGGGCCTAGGTTCAGTCCCTAATATTTCAAGAAAGAGAAAAGTGCCACTTGCCAGGAAGTGTGATGTGATCAGCCTCCGCAGGCCCCAGAACCGGGGCCTCTAGCCGGTGGCCGGGGCAGCTTGTGCAGCCTGCTGCGTGGGTCCCCAGCCCTGGCAGCTCTTGTGGCCCCTCCTTTCTTCCAGGTCAACCTGAACACCATCAAGCGCTGCCTGCTCGTCAACTACAACCCTGATTCGCAGGAGCTGGACTTCCGCCATTAGTGAGTGGGGCTGTGGTGCGGGGGCCGAGGTCAGGGCGGCTGGTGCGGCTGACGATGACACTCCTGCCGAGACGCCATGACGGCTCAGCCTAAAGTAAACGCGCTGACGCACGCAGAGGGGTGCCAGGGTGGGGGCTGGGCGTCCTGGCTGTGACCCTGAGCCCGTCTCCATCCTCCCCTGCAGCAGCATCAAGGTGGTGCCCGTGGGCGCGAGCCGGGGCATGAAGAAGCTGCTGCAGGAGAAGTTCCCCAACATGAGCCGCCTGCAGGACATCAGCGAGCTGTTGGCCACGTGAGGAGCACGCGGGCGAGGCTGGACTGGGGCCGGCCGTGAGCTGGGCTGCTTGCTGAGCCCATGTCCCCAACCTGCAGGGGCGCCGGGCTGTCGGACAGCGAGGCGGAGCCCGATGGAGAGCATAACATCACGGAGCTGCCACAGGCCGTGGCAGGACGCGGTAACATGCGGGCCCAGCAGAGCGCCGTGCGGCTCACGGAGGTGAGGCTCCGGCAGGGGCCGCCCCTGGGGCCACCCGGCACGGAGGGCACCTACGCACCCCTCGTGTCCTCCAGATAGGTCCTCGGATGACGCTGCGGCTCATCAAGATCCAGGAGGGCGTCGGCGAGGGCAGCGTGCTGTTCCACAGTTTTGGTGAGGACGCGGGGGGTGGCCAGGGTGACTGGCGGCCGTGGAGCCGGGCCCGGGGCCTCCGTGAACCCTGTGTCCCACTCAGTGCACAAGACGGAGGAGGAGCTCCGGGCCATCCTGGTGGCCAAGGAGGAGAAGCTGCGGCTCAAGGCCCAGCGGCAGGAGCAGCAGGCCCGGAACGTGCAGCGCAAGCGTGAGCAACGCGCAGCCCACAGGTGCGTGGTGGGCGTGGAGCGGGGTCTGTGGGTCCCCAGCTGCCGCACGACTGCCTGCTGCCTCCTGCAGGAAGAAGAGCCTGGCGGGCATGAAGAGGGCACAAGCCGGGGCCGACGGGGACAGTGATGCCGAGGATCCTGGGGCGCCCCCAGAGGCAGAGGGGCCTGGCCAGCAGCCAGAGGAGGAGGAGGACGAAGCGGAGTACTTCCGCCAGGCCGTGGGCGAGGAGCCCGACGAAGGTGTGTGGTGGGCCCTACGTGGGGCTTCCGGGGCCCTCAGCGTCCCTGAGGTCCCTGACACAGCGTCTCTCCTCAGACATGTTCCCCAGGGCCAAGCGGAGACGGCTTGGCGGGACCCTGGGCAAGAGGCAGCAGGCCAGGGAGCGGAGGACGCAGCAGCAGAGGCCGCCCCAGCCCCACAACAGGCCTCGCCGTGCCCCGGGCAAGCGGAGACAGCGAGAGGGCACCCGGGATGGGGGCCAGGGCCGGGGGAGGCCGCCCAGGAAAGGGGCCTGAGTCCCAGGCCGGGAGCATGGATGCCCCAGATTGGGGCCCGAGCGGCCCTACGGCCCTCGGTTTCCTTTCGTAAAGGAGCTGCTGTCCCCTTTCCGTGCAATAAAGGAGCGCGTCTCCCGGAGTCTGCTTTTGAGATGGGGCCGCGGCGCCCCGGTTTCCGGTGCCGGTGGGTGGAGAGGGGGCGCCCTTTTCTTCCCGCCGCGGTGGTGCAATGAGGAAGTGGAAGTGGTGGGACTTGAGGCAGCGCGCCCGCCGCGCAGTCTGAGGTTGCAGCTGCTCACAGGGCCCTGGCCCAGGCTTGGGAGCTGGCAGTGGGTCGCCGGGGGCTCAGGTTGCCAACTGGAGGCCGGGGTGTGACCCGAGCATGGCAGCCGCGGTGCCAGGTGAGAAGTGGGCGTGTGCTGGCTGTCGGTTTGGGTGTCTGTGGAGGCCTTGGGCCCTGCTCTGTGGTCCCAGTTGGCGGCTGCGGGGCTGGCTGGTCCCCAAGAGGGAGCCAGGTCAGAGCTAGGGTCTGGAGGGACTTGAGAGCTTTGGGGACCCGCAAGGAGCCATTTCCCGGGCCTGGCGGTGTGGGAGGGCAAACCAACAGGCTCAGCCCCGAGGCCGGGGAGCTGGAGGACAGGGTCTCCCTGTCCCGGGGAGGGCTTTCAGGGAGCCCCCTACAGTGATGGGGGGAGGGGACCCAAGGGCTCGGGGTGGGGCCGTGTGCGCCTGAGGGATGGAGGTCGCCCGCCCCGGCCGCCGGGGCTGCAGGAGGCACAGGAGGGAGAGTGCTGGCTGATGCCCAGAGGCCCTGGGCAGGACACCCTGACGCTGAGCGGCCGGTCAGTGTCAAGTCCTGGCTGCCGGGAATGGGACCTGCCCTTTCTTCCCATCCTTTGCTTGCTGTGAATGCTAGGGGTCCGATGGGGCCTGTACACACGCACCTGCAATGGTACGCCTGTACCCCCAGCAGCCATTTTCTGTGCCAGGGGCCTTGGACGGCTGGCCGCTTTTGGCAGGGGGGCCCGACTGCTCGCCGGCGCCCTCTGGAGGCTGTTGGAGTGGGTACTGGGCCCGTGCAGGAGGCTCACTGAGAGGCCTCTGGCTAGTGAGGCTGGGGCCCCCACAAGTGTCCGTGCTGGCTGACACCCCCGGGGGACCCATCGCATGTGCATGACAGGCGGGTGTCGCAGCGGGGCCACATCAACTAAGGGGTCTCAGGACCTCTGCCCACAGATGCCAGGCCCTGCAACTTCTCAGCAGTTGCCAGTCGTGTGCTCAGCAGCTACCAGGGAAACTTCCTGTGCCCCATCCTGATGGCAGAGTTCCTGGTGGCCGTTGCCGGGAACGCCCTGGCCCTGCACCGACTCTGCAGCCAGGAGCGGCGGCCCTGGAATCCAGCTGTGGTCTTCTCGGTGCAGCTGGCGATCAGCAACCTGCTGTACGCGCTGACGCTGCCCCTGTTGGCTGTCTACTTCTACCCGCCCAAGAACTGGGCCTACGGGGCCACAGCCTGCCGCCTGGAGCGCTTCCTCTTCACCTGCAACCTGCTGGGTGGCATCGTCTTCCTCACCTGCATCAGCCTCAACCGCTACCTGGGCATCGCCCACCCCCTGTTTGCACGCAGCCACTTGCAGCCAAAGCACGCCTGGGTCGTCAGCGTCACCGGCTGGGCCCTGGCTGCCCTGCTGGCCGCTCCCACGTTTAGCTTCTCGGGCCTGAAACTTGGGGCAGCGGGCAATTGCAGCCCAGCCAGGCCCGAGGCCTGCACCCAGTGCCTGGGCACGGGAGACAGCCACCAGCTGGGGGCCTACAGAGCCTACAGCCTGGTGCTGTTGGGACTGGGCGGGCTCCTGCCACTGCTGCTCTCGCTGGTGGCCTACGGCGCCCTGGGCAGGGCTGTGCTACGCAGCCCTGGCTTGAGGATGGCGGAAAAGCTGCGCGTGGCAGTGCTGGTGGCCAGCGGGGTGGCCCTGTACGCCACCTCCTACGTGCCCTACCACATCACACACGTGCTCAACGTGGATGCCCGGCGGCGGTGGCTGGTGCGCTGCCCAGACTTTAGCAGTGAGACGCAGGCTGAGAGGGCCCTGGAGCTCGGCCCCTTCCTGGGCTACCAGGTGACACGCGGCCTTGTGCCCCTGGCTATCTGTATCCACCCACTGCTCTACATGGCTGTGGCACCCAGCCTGGGCTGCTGCATGGACTGTCGGGGCCGCAAGGACAGGAGCCCCAGCCACCAGGACCTGCCTCTCTCCGCTACCCCCACAGCCTCGGAGCCCCGGTACCCCGAGGCAAGCCCTTGACCCAGCCTATTTTGAGCCTGCTCACCACAAGGTGCTGGGCTGTGAGAAAGACCCGGAGTGTGACAGTCCCTTAGCCACTGACCCCGGAGGCCCACTGTCAGGCCGGGACAGAAGAGCAATGAACCCTCCCCACCCATGGCGGGACCAGCCTGGGGAGGGGACAGGACGATGAATAGGACACATGGCAACTGTTTTCAGCCTTTTACTGTCTGTGGAGCCCTGGCTCGGGGGTTGCTGGGAATCACCGAAGGCCTGGACAGCAGCAGTAGCTCCTGGCTCAGTTAGTTGACGGCCTAGAGCGGATGAGGGGTAAGGTGTCAGGCGGGGCTGCGGGCCCTGAAGGTGCCCTTGGACCCTGCACACATGAGTGCAACTCTGTGGGAACAGGACAGCGCAGGGGTCCTGAGCCCTGCCCTGCCACCGTCCTGGGCTTGGCACTGCTGTTGGCACCTGTCTGCCCTCTACAGGGTTTCTGGGAAAGGTAAATAAAGGACATCACCTCAAACAGGCCAAGAGACCACAGGAGTGGCGAAGGGCCCAGAGCGGTGCACAGCCCCCAGGTTGGGTGTAGGGGGGCGGGACAGGCCTGCAGGGTCTTACTTGGCCCATTCCACGTTGAGGATGAGGTGGTCATAGCCGAAGCCGGACACTCCCACAATGGCGCGCGCGGCATCTTCCCGGCGGTGGAAGCTGATGAATGCAAAGCCCTGGGAACAGGACAGGGATCAGGTGGGGACCAGAGCTAGGACGGAGGCCCCACACACCCGCCCAGTCCGCAGCCGCCACACACCTTGGACTGCCCCGTGGTCTTGTCCTTGGCCAGGTAGATGCGGGAGATGGAGCCGAAGGGCCGGAAGAGCTCCTGCAGGTCGGTCTCACGTGTGTCCTCGGATAGGTTGGTGACACGGATGGTGGCGTTGTCGTCGGCTGTGGGGAGAGGCAAGGCAGTCAAGAGCAGGAGGCGCTGGCCTGTCCCCACAAACGAGAGCCGGGGTAATTACAGGGTGCACAGCATTCCTGCCCAGCGTCCGGCCTCACCTCTGCGGTTGGGCTGCATGGACTCCCCACGGCGGCTGGCCCCGTCTCGCAGGCTGGGTGGCACGTACTTCCCCGTCTTGCTCTGCGCCGCCTGCACCGGCTCCAGCTCTGGGCACCAAGGGCGCAGTCAGGAGGTCCTCGAGCCGCAGAGCCACTCCCTGCACCCCCTGGCCCTGTGTGGCCTCTCCTAGGCCTCCCGAGCCCCGTGGGGGGAGCGGCGAGGTGGCACACAGGAGGCCGACACCCTCCGGCCTCATAGGCAAGGTGAGCACCCACAGGGTCAGACAGTTCCAGGTGCCCACAGCCCAGTGTCACACAGGGACAGGAGACAGATGCCAGGTTCACAGCACCGAGGGTGGCAGGCATACGATGCGGGCAGGGACAGTCCCTAGATGGCATGAATAACTCATACAAGTCACCCAGTCCTGGCTGCCAGCAAATCACGCTGAGCACCTTGGACCGGGATGTGCAGCCTGCAGACAGGCATGCATGCACGCACACGAGAAGCTGGCCTTGGGGGCCAGATGGATACTGCGTGCTCAAGCCAGCTCAGGACGACAGCCAAGTCACTGACAGTGCTGTGTGGCAGAGGACAGTCAGTGACAAGCATGTCCCACCCTGCCCAGCCTGTACCTCCCGGCAGCTTCTCCTTCTCGCCGGTGGACAGGCCCAGCTGCTCAGCTAGCTCCTTCTGCATGGGGCCCAGCGTGTCCTTGTAGGGGCAGCGCGTGGTCCAGTGGTCACCCTTGCAGATGCGGCAGGACACGATCTTCTGGCCCTTGAGCTTGTTCATGGGGTCTTCCTCCTCCTGGCAGTTCAGGTCCTGCGGGCACACAGGAGCTCAGAGGGGCTGCACCGCCCCAGGCACCGCCCCACCCTGCCGCAGGGCCCACCTCTTTGCTGGTGATGAAGGTCATGGAGACATCGTCGCTGACCGTGGTGGTGGCCACATTGGGCCCTGGTGGGTCAAACTCTGAGTTCCCGAACTTCTTCCAGTTCTGGGCTCCGGGAGGGAGAGGGGACATGTTAAGACAAAGGGAGGTGGGGTCGTACCCTAGACACCCAGACATACAACCACTATCCCCAGAATATCTAGACGTCAAACCCCATTTTTTTTCTTTCTGTTGCAGTACTGGGCATTGAACTCAGGGCCTCCGTAGCTAAGTCCCCAACCATTTTTATTTTTTTATTTTTTTATTTTATTTTATTTTTTTTTTGCTTTTTGGAGACAGGGTCTCGCTTTGTAGTTCAGGCTGGCCCTGAGCTCACTATGGTGCCCAGGCAAGCTGCCGCGAACTCAGCAATCCTCTTGTCTCTGCCTCCCGAGTGCTGGGATTACAGGCATGAGCCACCACGCCCGGCATTGTGGTATGCAGTGTTGATTGCTGGTGGGCGTGAGTCTCCACGCCCAGCATTGTATGTGGTTTCCGGGGATCGAACTCAGGACCTTGCGCTTGCGAGGCAGGCGCCGGAACCACTGAGCTAACCCTCCGGCCCACCATTTTTATTTTTTGAGACAGTCTTCCAGGCTGTGCTACTTTGTGATCTTCCTGCCTCAGCCTCCCCAGGTACAGGGACTCGGGTGTGCTCTATCACACCCAAACTTGTCCCTCTCTCATTTTCACCATCTGCAAACACTCCCCAAGGCAGTAACAGTGACAGCTCCTAAGCATGTTGTCCCCGGCCCGAGCTTCATGCTAGCCCCAGAGGCAGGGGACACTCTAAGCCAATTGGCATTTCGGATAAAAACAAGGAAACGTGTAGGGTGGGGGCAGCTGCTGGGCCAACAATTCCTGGGGATCCATTTAGCCACCCAGTAGTGAGCCTCAGGAGATACATAGTCTCCCAACCGTGAGGAGCCTTGTGCCCGCTCAACAACCTAAGGCTCAACATCCTCATCAAACGGGGATCACAAGCTGGGCTCGATGATGCAAGCCTGTAATCCCAGCACTCCAGGAGGCTGAAGCAGGAGAATCCCACTTTGAGCCTAACTTGGGCAAATTAACAAGACCCTGTCTCAAAAAATAGGACCAGGACTAACTCCCCACAAGAAATGTCGACATTATATACTAAACACACAGGTCATAATAAACTGAAAATAAAATAGAAGCGGGGATTCAGCTCAGTGTGAAAGTCCTTGATTCAATCCCCACTGCTGCAAAATAATGAGAATGGTGATGGTAATCTACGCAGCCCACGCCAGCACCCTGAGGGCCTCACAAACTCTGCCTCAAGCAGGGATTCCCAATTCCCCTGGGCCAGGCCCCAGGAGCCCCCCCCCCAAAGGGGAACGAGGGTCTCACCTTCCTCCTTGCAACAGCCTTGGAGGCCTTCCGGGTCTCAATCCTGAAGGTCCGGACAATCTGTGGGCGGCAGGGGAGCAGATCAAGGCTTCCCATGCCTCCGGACTCCCGGGACCCCGTCCTCTGCCTGCCAACCGCCCCGGCCCAGGTGCGCCGAGGACAACAGCACCCCTCGCTCTCGGGGCGGCCGGCCTCACCTTGAACTTCTTGCCGTCCTCATCTACCTTGTACTCCGTCACTGTCTTTATGTTCCCGTTGATGACCTCTTTGGGAGGCGGCAGCGGGGCTGGGAGACGGGAAAGAAAGGAGAGCTGGGCCCGGGCCACGCGGGCCTGGCGGGCCGGAGGCAGGGAGGCGGCGGGACCCACTCACCTCCAGGCAGGAGCTCGGGCTCCGGGCTGGTGTCGCCAGTGGCCAGGGGAAGCCCCTTGAGGAGCTCGCTGGTGACACATTTGTCTGCCAGGAGAAGAGTGGGAGGGAGAGTCAGCGAGGGGAGGCAGGGGACCCCAAACGGAGGCGGGCTTTGGGGAGCGGAGGAAGGACAAACAGCTGGTCGAGCGTCGTGCGGGCGACCAGGGGGTGAACGCGAGCAGGGACAAGAGCAGGGACTCCCCGGCGGGAAGGTGGGGTCAGGCGACTCCAAGCGCCAACTTTCCTCCCCGGGGCAGCAGTGAGGACTCGGGTGGCAGCATCGAACTCGGTGAAAGGACGGCCGGGGGCCGCGAGGGTCACACTGGCCGGGCGGGGCCGCCTCGGTGATTCCGGGCGACCGGGCACCGCACTCACCGTCCTCGCCCTCCTCTTCCACCTGGTCTGCCCAGCTGGGCTTCGAACTGCGGAACACGTTGGCGGGGAGACAGGCCGTGTTAGCGAGCCCCGGCCTCCGCGGCCCCGGCGCACCCCAAGCCCTCAGCGCTCCCCACGACCGCCAAGTCGATTCTTAACTTCCCCTCCAGGAGCCCGAACTCACTCAAAGTCTCCGGTCGGCATTGCCAACTCTTTGCTCCTCGCAGCCCCGGCCAGGGCCAGAGAGCGGAAGGAGGAGATAACGAGACTTCCGGTGATTCCCGACGTTGCCTAGAGTGACCCGCCCGCGCGGTCCACAGCGCCCCCTGCGTACGGAGGTGGAGACACCGGCTGCGCGCACGCAACTGGGTGCTTCGGGTACACAAGGTGGAGACAGGCGGGTCTCAGAGTTTATGCCATTATATTTTAATAATAACAATGTAAAAATGTTTGCGTGCTACTTTAAAGATAGGGTTTCTCCAAAGGCTGGCTTTAAACTCACTATGTAGCTAGACTGGCCTCCAATTTGTGGTGATCCCGCCTCAACCTCCCAGATGCGTGGATGACAGGTGCGCGCTCCTACAACCGCCCATTCTCTTTATTCCTGAGGCTGATGAGATATTTTGATTAGAGACCTGGTGTGATCCTACTTTTCTGCTAAGAAAAGTTATTTTGGAAGCCAGTAGAGGGCGAAGTGGACAGGAATAAAATAGAATAGAGATGGATAACAAAAAGGTTTTCCTCAGTCAGACCTATACATCTCCACAGTTGATCTTAAGATATTTGGCGGGGGGCAGAGGGTTAGCTCAGTGGTTCTGGCGCCTGCCTCGCAAGCGCAAGGTCCTGAGTTCGATCCCCGGTAACCACATATAATGCTGGGCGTGGAGACACGCCCACCAACAATCAACACCGCATACCACAATGCCGGACGTGGTGGCTCACGCCTGTCATCCCAGCACTCGGGAGGCAGAGACAGGAGGATTGCTGAGTTCGCG
>PVIC010026750.1:0-24329 GCA_004025085.1 Thryonomys swinderianus
CAAGTAGCCAACTTGAGGAACAGAGGTCAGGGGTCCAAGTCAGAGGTCATTTACCTTCTCAGTCAGGCATCCCAATGCAGCGATCCAGAGGTCGCAGATCATCTTGGGAGCTGGGCAGCACTGTTTGGCATAGTGCAGATCTCACAACTGCTAGTTGGTGCAGCACCCAGTGCAGATCTCCAGGCCTGAAAAGTCTCCTCCAGCAGGGTCTGCTCCCCACAGTTTCTCATAAACAGCTTTTATTAAGTTGAGGTACAGTGCATCTATTTTGAGTTTCTGTAAGGTTTTGATCGTGAATTGGTGTTGGATTTTGTCAAATGCTTTCTCTGAATCTATTGAGTTGACCATATGGTTTTTCTCTTTGAGTCTGTTGACACAGTGAATAGTGTTTATTGATTTATGTATGTTGAACCATCTTTGCATTCCTGTGATAAATCCAACTTGGTCAGGGTGTATGATCTTCTAGACAATTCTCTATTCTGTTTGCTCATTTCTTGTTGAGTATTTATGCATCAATGTTCATTACGGAGACTGGCCTGTAGTTCTCTTTTTGGGTTGGATTTTTTTCTCCTTTTGGAATCAAGGAAATGGTTGCTTCAAAGAATGAATTTTGGAGTACTGCTTCCCTTTCAATTTCTTTAAAGAGTTTGAGAAGTAGTGGCATTAACTCTTCTTTGAAAGATTTGTAGAATTTAGCAGTAAAGCCATCAGGACCAGGACTTTTGTTTGTCGGTAGATTTTTATTACATGTTCAATTTCACAGATTGATATTGGGGTATTTAACATTTTTATATCCTCTCATGCAGCTTTGGAAGTTCATATGTGTCTAGAAATCTTTCTATTTCTTCTACATTTTCCATCTTATTGGAATACAAATTTTCAAAGTACATGCTTATTATCCTCTGGACTTCCACTGGATCAGTGGTGATTTCCCCTTTTTCATTCTTAATAGCATGGATTTGAGCCTTTTCCTTCTTTTATTTGTTAAGATTGGCTAGGGGTCTGTCAATTTTGTTAATCTTTCTGAAGAACCAATGTGGGATCCAGGGGAAGGGAACATAACTAGGACCTCTGGATTTAGGTTCTAGTCTCCTGTGAGTTGATGTCACACAGCAAAATAATATATAGCTTAGAGAAACTGAGCTCGGGCCTGATCCATGCTACTCTGGATAGCAAAAGACCCCAGTCCCCAGCCTGCCACACTTTTATTCAAGACCTCTCCAATAACAAAAATGTAACAAAAACTCAGAAGGCAGGGTAAACACCAGCCATAGAGCAGTTCTACCTTGAAGCATCACAGCATGTGGGATGACCAGGGTCCTTGTTGTTCTCCAAGGTGAAGGTAAGCTGAATGCAAAGTCATAGGCAGCCAGGAAGGGCATTCCAATTACTCCTCCCAAATAGGATTATTTTGCAACATAGTTAGGTCCAAAGTCTGTTTGCAGGAAGGCCTGGTCAGTTTTGACCTTCTAATTATTTCTCCAAAACAGGCTTGTTCCTGACAAACCAATTCTTGGATTCATTGATTTTTTTTTGTATGGTTTTCTTAGTTTCCACTGAATTAGTTTCTGCCCTGATCCTTATAATTTCCTCCCTAGTACTAGCTTTGGGTTTATTTTGCTCCTTTTCTTCCAGTAGCTTGAGGTTTAGCATTAGGTGATTTATTTGAGCTTGCTCTATTTTCCTGATGTAGGCATTTACTGCTATGAATTTCCCTCGTAGAACTGCTTTCATTGTATCCCATAAATTTCTGTAAGTTGTACTGAAATTATTAATTGTATAAACTGTTCAAATTCTTTCTTGATTTCTCCTGTGATCCATTGGTTGGTCAGCAGAGTATTATTCAATTTTCATGTATTTGTGACCATCTTGGGATTTCTTTTGCTATTCAGCTCCATTTCAAAGTATTATGGTCTGACAGTATACAGGGGATAACTTCAATTTCTTTGCACCTACTTAACAATGTTCTAGGAACTAGTATGTGGTTATTTTGGAGAATGACCCATGGTCAACTGAGAAGAATGTGTATTCTGATTTTGTCAGATGAAAAACTCTGTAGGCATCTATTAAGTCCATTTATTCAAAGGCTTTGTTTAGTTGAAGTATTTCATTATTGATTTTTTTGTCCAGTTGATCTGTCTTGTGCCAGTGGGGTATTGAAGTCACCAACTACTTTTGTATTAGTCCTTAGCAGAGTTTTCATATCTGTTAATATTTCTTTTATATAGTTGGGTGCATTTGATTTTGGTGCATAAGTATTTATAAATGTCATCTCTCTCTTTCTCTTGGATAGTTCCCTGTACAAGGACGTAGTGTCCTTCTTTGTCTCTCTTAATAAATTTTTGGCTTGAAATTTATTTGGTCTACAAATAGGATAGCCACTCCTGCTTTTTTGCAGTTTCCTGTCACATGGAGAATTGTATTCCATCCTTTTACTTTCAGTCTATGGCTGTCTTTGTGAATTAGGTGCATTTCTTGTATGTAGCATAATTATAGGATCTTGTTTCTTAATCCATTCTGCCAGTCTGTGTCTTTTAATTGGCCCAATGAGGCCATTAACATTAATGGTTATGACTGATATGGCCTGATTTATACTTGTCATGGTGTTATCCTATTCTTGGCTCTTTTTTAATTTGCTTTCCCCCTTTCCACTCCGTTTCATGTCTTGCTCACTAAATTCACTCTCCTAGGTCTCATGAGTTTGTGACCTTCATTGTTTTTCTCCAAGATATTCTTTAGAATGTTTTGGAGTGCAGGTTTTGTAATTGAGAAGTTCTTTAGGTGTTCTTTGCCATGAAAGTATCTTGTTTCTCCACTGATTTTGAAAGATAGTTTTGCAGGATATCTAGGAGCTATTGGATTGATTTCTCATGGTCCCTTGCCATTTTCCATAAGTTATTCCTTTTCTGTTCATTGGCTGTGAGCCTATCTTCTAGGTCTAAAACTTGGTTATCTACTTCATTCATCCTACTTCACAAACTTTCGTTCTCATTTTTGATCACCTGGACCTCTGTTTAAAGCTCTTTATAATGTTACATTGCTTTTGTTATCTGAGCTTCTATGATGTTCCTGATCTCTTCTTTAATGAAGTCCTTCACTGTGGCTAGCATCTCTGTTTTCATCTCAGAGATCAGTTCTGATTTCCATATTAGTAGATCTGATTTTGTTACCAGTTCAGAGAATCCTGGAGATTGAGCTTCCTTTTGCTCCATTTCCCTTTTCCCTGAATTTCCCTGTGGTGATGATCTTTGTGCCTGGGTTTTTTAACTTTTTCTCATATCTATTGTGTTGGCAAAGACTCTAAATCACTGCACAACGTAAGTGGTGCTTCCTCAGACTCCTGCAAACAGGAATGGAGCACCCATGAGGCTTCTGGCCTGAGTCCAATGGAGAGTAGGCCAGAATTGCTTGGGGTGGATGAATGTCCCATGGGGCAACTGGCCTGAGTCCAGTGTCAGGCAGGCTGCTTGTAAGCAGTGGAAGTCACTGTGCAGCCTCTATAGTGCTCATCCAGACCTGCTCTGAGTGGATAGAGGTCCCTGGGTCAACTGTACTGGGTCTGGTGGCAGGCGGGCTGCTTGCAAGTGGTGGAAGTCACTCTGCAGCCTCAGCTGGGCTTTCCTGGACTCACCCAGGGGGAGTGGAACTCCCCGGGGGCATCTTGCCTGGGTCTGGAGGTGGCCCAACTGTTTGCAGGTGGTGGAAGTCACTGAGCAGTCTCCACTAGGCTTACCCAGATTCACCAAGGGGGAGTACAGCTCCCCCGGGGGCATCTGGCCTGGGTTCAGTGGCAGGCCGGTTTCTTGCAGGTGGTAGAAGTACTTTTTCTTGCTTTTAAAGGATTTTAATTCAGCAGAGAAAAAACATGGAGGGCTACTCATGTTCTAAGATATATTAACACAGCAGTTTCATCTCCACATGAGATGCTAACTCCTCACCCTCAGCCTGGACCAATATATTGTGTAGCTGTGTTCCTCAGAGCTTCACAGATTAGTCTTCTGTACTTATCCATAGAATAGTTCCTGATTAATGGACCTATATCTGAGTTATTATATACCTCTATAGATTTTATCATTGAGTTGATAATACAAAATCTTAAAAAATAAGTTTTTATTCATGGACACAGATGTTCAGATATATGGCTTCTGAATCATGTCTCTTAAAAATGGATCCACAAAAGTAATGAGGGGAAAGAACAAATATGATTTAAAAAGAAAAAGAAAGCACATGTATCTAGGGGGTGGGGGTTATGGGGTGGGTAGGGATATGGGTAAAAATGAGAATTTATTCATGTCATATACCGGTATAAATTCCCCAAAGTTAAGTGTGATTGTGAGCTGTATACAAAGTGTACAAATAAAGAATTCAATTAAAAAAATAGATACATGAGGGGCAGAGATTTAGTTCAGTGTTTCTGGCCCCTGTCTGGCAAGCATAACGTCCCTGGTTTGATCCCCAGTGACCATATACAATACCGGTCATGGTGACTCACACCCACCAACAGTCAGTGCCACATACCACAGTGCTGGGTGTGGTGGCTCAAGCCTGTAATATCAGCACTTGGTAGGCAAAGGCAGGAGGATTTCTCAGTTCGAGGCTTTCCTGGGCTACATAGTGATCTCAGGGCCAGCCTGAACTACAAAGCAAGACCCTGTCTCAAAATAAAATAAAGTAAAATAAAAGAATCCATAAGACAGTGAGGAAGAATGAGCAGGAAAGTGAAAGAAAGAACATGGAAAAAATATTTAGAGGTAAGGAGAGCATAAATAAAAGAGATATAGACAGAGGGGTAAAGAGAAAGTAGAAAGCTCTAAACTCATAGCAGCCAGTTTCACCTTTCCTATTAATTTCAGTTTTTCTTAAATCATGTAGCAAATTTAACACATAAACATTTATGTATTCCAGTTTACACAATTATTTCAATTCTTTCCAGAACTTTGTATCATTATTCTACTTTAAAAGAATTTACCTACAAGATTACTTGAACTTCCTAAATCCCATTACTGTTCTTTCACAGTACCACCCTGCTTTCCTGGTGTGATAATTGGCTCAATTTCCCAAACAATACTTTGGTCCAGGCTAGGAAATGGTAATTAAGAAGAGCATCCAATCCTGGAAAATGGTTTCTTACATAGTTTATAAATCAGAGGTTCCAATCTACCCCAGTTAGTGTCAAGGCCACATGTCACAGATCATTGTAAATATTTCAAGTAGAAAGAGATTTAGTGCAGCTAATGCTTTACAGAGGGCTTAGAAATGCTGAAAGAACAAAGAGGGAAAAATTGTTGCCAGAAGGTAGAAGCTGCTGTTGAAGCTAGATTGAAGCTTCACTGCTTTGGCCAGCTGTCAGCTGGAAGTGCTGCCACTAATGCTGGAGCTGTGTCCCTGCCTCTGAGCCAGACCCAGAATCCTGCTTCTACAGCTGTCTCCACACCACAGCAGCCGAGTTGCTACTGATACTGCTGCCACTTTCTGATGTGCCACAAAGAGCAGAAAATAAATGAGCTTTCTTATCCCTCCCTACACTGTATTTCTTTTTAGCCTCCACTGACAAAGGAACATAGCAAACAAGACTTGCAAGCTCTTATTTTTTCCAGTTACACAGGAAAGACTACTAAGGAGTGGAGATAGAGCTGACAATTAGTAGGGAAATAATCCATGAGTCTAGTCCATAGTTACATATTGTTTATTAATCTTTCTTATATTCTTTTAACCTAATTCAACAAGAATCACAATATGGTGTTTATCTAACATTTTAAGCTATTTTTACCATGTTGTCACCCCTTATACTTTGTAGTTTAAATTTTAAGTTTTAAAATTTCCCATATTCACATAGAAAAGAGGTTAGTAAAGAAAGATAAAGAAATAATGGAGTAAAACACACAAATATTACACAAAGGCAAGATAGCTATCATATGTAATTGCCAGTCACCATTATAATTAGTTAACAAGTTAAGATCTTTATGATGTATAGTTATTTGTACTTCTGTGTTCTACTCATTCCATTTTCCCTTTGACCAAAGGTAATATAATCATCTATTTGATACTCTTTAGTTGGTGGATAAGTCACACTTTAATTCTTGATGAATCTGACCTCATGCTCATGTTTTTTGCTTAGTTTCTGTAGTTCTTTAAAGTCAGTTTTATTACTAAATATAGAAGTTTTGAGATCACCTCAGAGCATCTCTCGGGTTCTAGACACAACCCACCTTCTCCTCTGTGGAATAGCATCTGACTTTCTCACAGTTGTGGAGGTTGATTATCTTGTTTTCCTTATGGTTTTAGGGATATGAGGGCTCCACCTGGTCAAGTGATAGTACTGTTTCCTAGATCAATGAAACCATTACGTCATGTGGTAGTAAATTCTCCCTCAGAATTAAGACCTCAAAAGATGGAGAGTTTAAATTTATAGGGACTGAAAGCTGAAATTTTCAAGTTGGTCATTGGGTATTTAATCTGTCTTTTGAGCCCCAGACCTGTGAATTCAGTACTGATAGAAAGAGCCTGATACTTTAGGACTACATCACATGAACCTGTCAAAAAGATTCACATCCAGAAAGAAAATAAATTTAAGAAAGAAAACAGAATAAAGTATACTTCTAATTTAGAGAAGAGTTAAACAAAAGGAAAAAAAAAGAAAAGAATCAGCATTGGAAAAATAATGCAGTGACCAGGATTCAATACTTTACAGTGACAACTATGAATGCCAATCATCTCCATTTCCCTATAAAAAGACTCAAAGTGACAGTCTGAATGAAAAACAAAATACAACCATATATTGTCAAGAGACACACCTCATCCAAAAGGAAGTATACCGCTTGAAATTAAAAGCATAGAAAATGATACTCCATTCAACTGATACTTAAAAACAAGCAAAAAAGCTACTTTTTCTTCAGAGACAACTGACTTCAAGACAAAACTCAGCTTAAGAGACAAACATGGCCACTAGTACTTGTAAAGTGAGCAACTCAACAAAAGGAATGATTGTAAATAACTGTGCACTGAATTTTAGTTCATTCAGTTTCATGAAAGAAAACAACTATGAAAGACAGATAACAAATGAATGATAATGGGGGTTATCAGTATCCTTTTCTCACAATTAGGTCAACCAGACAAAAAAAAATCAACAGAGAAAGAAGTTAAACCATATGAATGAACATACAGACTTGGAGATAACTATAGTGCATTTCACCCAGCGACAACAGGACGCACATTTTTTTCTCAATACTACAGGGGGTAATAAACCATATTTTAGGCTATAAAATATGCTTAAATAAATGAAAAGAAATAATCCCCCACATTGTATTGGAACAAAGTGGAATGAAGCTAGAAATCAATAGCAAAAGAAGCCACAAAAACTCTGCAAACACATGGAGATTAAATAATACAGACTTGACTAATTAAGGAGCTCAGAAAAAATTAAGGAAGAAATTAAAAAGTTCCTAGAATCAATTGACAATGGAATGACAACATACAGAAAGCGTATTTTTAAAAACAAATGTAGTAATAAAGGGAAGATTATAGCTATTACTGCATACACTAAAATAACCAGAGCAAACTTAAGTAAATAACATATCTCCAAGTCCTCAAAGGACAAAAACAATCTTGTCTAAAACTAAATCTGAAATAATAGAAGGACAGAATTGATAAGATCAGAGTGAAGATTACTCAAACTGAGTCTAAAAAATGCAAAGGAAGGATCAATGAACCAAAGCTCGTGTCTTTGAAATGATGGGAAGGAAATCTAGGTATGAAGAAGGGGAAGAGAGAAGAGGGTGAAAGGAAAGGTATGTGTATTACCAAGATGTGATACGTGTATTATTAATACCCCACAATGAATGTACTTACTATATACAACAAAAATATACTCATCAATCCTTTAAGTATATAGTGATTTTTAATAACAACAGGAAGCTAATATGGTAATGATGTTATATGGAATATTAAGAGGTCAAATAAAGAATTCATGATGTACTTATAAAGGTGCTGTATATAAGGATGCAAGATCCATTTTCAGAATGATTATTTCTTCTTGGGATGATAAATCACTTTCCCTTCCATGATGGAACCAAACGCTGCATAATTCATGGCTGTCTGGTCCTATGAGAATCACATTATTAGCAGAATTTCCAGTGTCTCCTATGAAAGGATGGATACTCAGTTGAGGCACCAGGCACAACAAACCTGGTGAAGTCCATATTTTGAAGCCAATGCAAATTTTCATTCCTATTACCATGGCCATTTTAAATATTTTCTTACTGGGGAATTTTACTGGAGTTCCTGGACAAAGGAATTGGCAAATTTTCAATCTAGAACAACCTCTAAATTGGATGCACTTGAGTATTTACATAGGGCACAGATGTTCTCATATTCCACATCATTTCTGAGAAGTGTACAAGTATACTTTTCCACTGGATCTCCTTCTTACAAAATCTTAATTATGTACTTTCCAAGTCCCTGTTGGTCTGGTCAGTCCATTATAGTCACTGACCATGAAGTAGTACATTAGTAACTTAAGCTAACACTTGCAAATTATAGGAAAAACATATGTACATTTTCTCACAGTCCTGCCCTTTCACATACCTTACTTTCACTGCAATTCATTATGAACAAAAATGAGTGGCTTATCCTGACTATGACCTTTCATAATTTCAGAGGCATTAGTTGTCCTGGCACCCTGCTTTCTGTCTTTTAGTTCGGTCTTTTAGGTTTTTTTGTCTCAGATTTAAGTTGTATACTGAGCAGGAAACTAGAACCTAACTGAAAGGATTATCTGTCATGTTGGATATTTTTTGTGCATGTTTCACTTTTTTTGTTTGTTTGTTTTTTGTTGTACTAGGGATTGAATATAGGACTTTGAAGTTGCCAGGCAGCCATTGCACCACTGAGTTATATCTCAAGCCCTACATTGTTTTTTTAATAATATGCATAACTTTTTCTATTTTCTCCTTCTCCTTTTCACAGTTCTGCATGTTTCTCATTTTCTTCAACAGAGAATGATATAAAATGAACATTATTTATTTTATACCACTTGACAATGACTGCACATGTAACAAGTTGAAAGAAATAACCTATTACCATCTGTAACTAAAATCAAATCAAACTAAAATCAGATCATCAGAATTTTGAGTTCATTGAAAATACAAAGAGAATAGTTCACAAATTGAGAAACATTAAATATAACACAATTTATTGAGCACAGAAGAAGAAGTCTTTGACATTTTTGTGACTGGCTGCCTTGCGTACCTTTAAAAGGCAAACAACTGCTCAAACTGATTTATCTATAGCTGAATGGCTTAATTTGTATAGATCATTTTGATAAAAACAAAAAAACTAATGTGTTTTATTTAGGACTAGACTTTTATCTAGGCAACTAGCCCTGGTGTACCTAAATTATGCCTTCTATTTTTATTTTGTTTATTTGTAAGATTTCTGCAAGATGCATAACTATAGTAATATTCCATTCAAGTATAGAAGCTTTAGATAAAGTCTCCAATGAGCCTTTTTATGTTGTTTTATTTCATTTTTGTTGGCTTTTTAGTATTTCTTAACTTTTCTCAGTGAAAAAGAACATTTACTATTCAATGGTTTTACCTTCAAACTCTGAAAAGAGCTACCAAGTTCTGAAGCTTTTTCTTTTATAGTTGAAATTTTTCTACTTTTTTCATTCACTCGCTATCAGATAACGTTTTGAGTTCTTATCAATTTTGATATTTTCCTTTTTAAAAGATATTCTAATTTGTAAAGCAACTTTTAAAATCACACTTGGACACAGCTCTCACATGCTTTCAGTGGGTCGGAGAAACAGCAAAACATTTAGACACGACAATTTGTAGGATTAGATGTTCTCTTCAAGTGTCCTCTAGCATTGCAGCCAAGATGCTGGAAGCCATTTTGCATCCACAACTTGGATTAGCTGTTGGGTTCTGGTTTGACTTGAGGCACCAGGCAGGTGACAGTACCCTCTAGTGGTCACAGTTGACTTCAAAACCTCTATAGGCTGCATATAACAAGAAATTGATCTAAATATGAGTGTGTCAGAGAATGGTGCTTTGCAAGTGTGAAACTGCCCTTTTGTTTTCTTTTTTGGAATGCTATCTCTCCCCATACACAGGCTGGCCTCAAACTCTTGGTCTTTTTGCCTCAGCTTCCTGAATTCTGGGATTGCAGTTGTAAACTACCAAGCCCAGTTAGGAATATCTTTTCATTGGTTATTTCTGTTGTGATGGGTAATCTACTGCCCTGCATATGTCAGGAAATCCCATATATATCATCCTCTTCTAGCTCTCTAGCCACCATTCTATGTTAGGATGTTTTTTCAGAAACTCGGGATTTTAAATTGCCACTTCATCCTTTCTTCTATTTTTAGTAGTTGTAGTAACATTTTCCTCCTTGAGCACTTTTCCCATATTTGGTACTGTTAAATATAAATAGATAGACCATTTAATAGAAGGCTGTTGTCTACAGCTCTGCAAGAAGATAAAGTCAACAAATAATTCATCTGAGGTGATTATGGATTTAACCAAGCAGCACTGGATATGAAATCAGCCTGAATTAAAAACCTAACTCTTCTACCTTTCTTGCTTCTGATATTCATTAGTGACTTCACTTTCTAGGTTTTCTCATGAAATGAGAGCAATTCTAAGTACTCACAGAATACCTCTAGCATATAATCCTTGTGCTTTTTGTTAGATTGTCACTTGAGGACGATGTAATGGTAGAAGCATCCATTCCTCAGATTAGTTCAGAACCCCACTCCCTCCTCAACTCCATGCAGCCTGAGGTGATTTGGTACACACCTGTGAGACTTATGAAGCTTACTTCCAAGGGAAGTCTTGAGATGAAGGGCCTCATCTTGTATAGAGCTTACCAAAAGGAGTCAGGAGATGTCAGTCAGATCAACATGTCTATATTCCAACTTTATTTTTTAAATTGACTTCATGGTGCATTTTATACATACATTATGATCACACTCAACATGGAGAGCTTATACCAGTACATGGCACGTCTTGAGTCTCATTTTTTAAAAACTAGGACCTGGGGCCTCATTTGACCCACTATTCCTCTGCTAGATGTATACACAAAAGAATTAAAGGAATCATAGCGTAGCAACATATGTGCACTTATGTTTATAGCAACTCTGTTTGTGATAGCTAAATATTAGAAACAAACCCAAATGCCCTCCTTATTTATTAAGGAGACTTAATAAATAAGATACGATCTTTAAAAAAGAAAATGGAGTATTACTGAGCCATTAAAAATGTATTCCAACTTTATGCTCTGTTCTTTATACATGTATGTCAGGACTCAAGTGAACTTCTTGAAGAGAACCAAACCATCATACACTAGAACTGTTTTGTGAAAATCTGCTGAACTGAAACATTGCTTTGCTTTTCTGAGAAACTTTCCAGAGACTGAAGACATGTCTAGTGCTGAGCAGCACAACTTACTCTTTGCTAACATCTATTCCAAAGCCCCTCAAGCACTGATGTAGGCCCTACCCAGGCCTCAAGCTTTAAATATGGCTTCCATTTTATAAATTGTCAGAGCATAGATCTAATAGTGTGGGTGTCTCCATTCCTGAGTTGTGACTCTTGCGAGTCCTAAAAAACTTTCCTCCTTGTTCTACAGATTGAATTGATTCAGAAACTTGACCTTCCAAATCTCACATGATCTCCTTATTATTCACCTTACTATCTAATGAAGAATTACTTCTACTAGAGAAGGATTGAGGTTAAGTCTTGGAACTGATCCATAGTACTTTTGAGAAAATACAGCTTTTTGGGGGGGTTCATTTGTTTCTTTAGTAATTCAAGTTCTCTTTGTGATCATTTATAATTTAAAATTTACCTACTGAGATTAATAAAACTCAAGGACTAAACCCTATCCTACCAGAAAGGTAGTTTTGACTCCTGTGCCAGGCAAAATAAATGCTTAATTAAATCTCAAGAAAACGGAAAGCAATTATTTGAAGTTTGAAATGTGTTGGAAACATGTTTCTGAATTGAAAATTTTTCACCTGTTTCTTAAAATAGTGTTTAATACTCTTCAGTATTAAACATGTTCATGGTATGATCTCCTGTGTCTTGTTTTCTTGTTTTGTTTTGTTTTTGTTTTTTGTTTTTGTATCTAGTATTGTAAATCCTGAGGCAAAGCCTTCAGTATGCAAGGAAGATAGAGAATACAGAATACAACGCATGTGAGAGAAACTCTGAAATTAGAGAGTTGGTGTATTGGTGAAATTTGGTCTATTTTGATGACTATCTAAGTCCCCTTTTCCCAGTATTATCAGAATACATTTGAAGAAAAAACATTTGAGAAAGAACAAAGTGTATTCAGGTGCTTTTATTCAACAATTAGGCCAGTCAGAGCTCCTGGTAACCTTAAGGGATATGGGAACCTTTGTTTTCAGCAAGGCCCAGATTTTCTAATGAGGACAGGAACCTGGCGCTTCCTGTAGGAAAAACAAAATCAACTTAAGTTTTACTGACTAAAAAGTGATTATGGGAAAAATATCAATGGGAAAAGTCAGTTTTATTTGAAATTAGAGAGGTTTAAGATTGATTCTTATTTATTGATTGATTCTTCATTCATATGCTCATTCATTACTTATATATTAAAAATCAGTTTATCACTTTTGCATCTATAAAGGATACAGCAGAAAGGGGAAAAATCTGTTCTTACCAAGTGTACAGATCTAATAGGTATTTTAGTGAACCTTTGGGATTAATACAAAGTCTTATGTTGGTTCATTTATTCCTGATGCTACTTTACTGGCTAACAGGTTTGTATCTTGGTGGTGGGCTACTGCTGAGCCTTGCAGTTGAATGACATTCCAGAGGACTATGGACCCAGTCTTGCAAAAAGAAATCTTGTGAACAGTCCAGGTGGTTCCAGTTCATTCTAAGCACCCTCTTCTCCAGGAAAAAAAATCTCTCTTTTTCTGCTTCTACATTCACCAAGTACTCTAAGCTACATATCCCTAAATCCTACAAAGATATAGATAGATATATGATAGATAGATAGATAGATATTAGATAGATATAGATGATAGATAGATATATGATAGATGATAGGTAGATAGACAGACAGATAGATAGATAATGTTTTGTTTTGTTTTATTTTGTTTTGGTTTTTGAGACAGGGTCTCACTTTGTAGTTCAGGCTGGCCCTGAGCTCATTATGTAGTTCAGGCAAGCCTCGAACTCAGCAATCCTCCTGCCTCTGCCTCCCGAGTGCTGGGATTACAGGCGTGAGCCACCTTGCCCAGCACTGTTGTACGTGGTTACCAGGGATCAAACCAGGGAATCTTGCGCTTGCTAGGCAGGCCCTGGAACCACGGAGCTAAATCTCTGGTCCCAAATCCTACAAATATTTTTAATAAAACTATTTGCAACTGTCATTTTTTCTAGCCACCCTTTCCTTGAAAATAGTAGCTTACATATATTTTTCTTTTTCTTTTCCTTTTTTTTTTTTTTTTTTTTTTTTTTGTTACTGGAGAATATCTCACATTCATGTATTTTCATTGATTCATTTTATGGCAGCTTAAATTTTTGGTCTCATAATCATTAAGATCTCACACTACCAATTTTGGAATCAGTATGTAAAGATAAACATCTAAATAGGCCACATGAGTTTGACTTATTTTCCATACTAATACAGTTCTCTGTGGTTCTGTATGTTTGATATCCATATTTTGCTACTTAAACTTAAATAAAAGTGATATTAAAAATTTAGTTTCCCAGTTTTGCCACCACACTTAAGTGCTAATGATTAATGTATTATAGCTAGTGGCTGTGTATTGGGTAGCAGAAATATAAAGCCTGCCTACCATTACAGAAAACTGTTAGACACTGCACATGTGCAGAACAGAAGTTGCTGATGTAGAACCCTTCAGAAAACATGTAAGAAGCAGAAGTTCTCACTGAGAATAACTGTCAGCAAGATAACGATAGAGGAGACTGCTGTATACAAGCTCTTGTCTGATACATCTGCCCATCTCAAAATGTGATACTTAGGGTCTCTGCAGCTACTATGAAAGGGGTTTGTCTGGAGCTTTTAATGGGTGATAGAAATGCAGATACTACAACAAATTAAAAAATGCATTGCATATAAGAGTCATATTTGTATCCATATCTAAAATTTTCTCATCTGAGAAATGTAGGTAAAGATGTTACATTGTTTGGCAGCCAAATGTTCCTCCCAAATGTATATATGTTTGAAAGAATAGAGAGACCAAGCTGGAACTAATAGGTTTCAAAAGCCAAAAGAACAGGTGTCTTGAGCCTATGCTCAGATTGTACCAGTGTTTCACTCTAAATATCGGGTTTTTTCATCCAAGCACTTGGAAACTCCTCAAGTTTCAAGCCTTTTCTACTGCTTTCTCCCCACCCCCTTGGAAAGGAATGTGATGGTTGATCTTAATGTCAACAGCACAGGTCATGAGAAAATTAACAAGGGGTTTCAAATTCCTTTAAAAGTTCTTATTGTCAAAACAGATCAGCCACAAAGCAGGATACCTGAGATTTGGGTGCCTAAAACTGCAGATCATAGATCTCTTTCCATAAATCTTGCTAAACTCTGAGAATTTTCTTAAATGATTTAAAATATCCCAAGAAGATGATTTGTGTTTAAGGAGGGAATTTATGCTGTGCAATAGAGCCCTTTGAGCCTAAATCAAGATCTTTCCTAACAAGTGAATCCCAGAATAATTGTTTTCTAGATCACGTGTAGAAATTATTTGACTTGTTTGATAGTTTCAGAATTTTATTTAACAAGGAATGGTCTTTTAGATGCTACCAGCAATAGAGCCTTGTTTTTCTGGTGTTCTTTCTGTGAAACCATTCTTGATCCTTTGACTCCTTTCCATCTCTCTTAACCCTTCAAAACCTTGCACCCTGTTTGCTGGCATTTGCTACCTAAGAAAGTATTTTATATGTGTTCATACCTATTTTCTGTTAGTTACAAGCATGAAGGAAGTAGGGGCAACTACCATTGAGCTCTGCATATGATAAGCAATTCAGAATTGTTGGGTCAAATGGGAAAATCTGAGGCATATCTGTTTCTCTGGGTGCCTTGGGACTAATTCTCTTTATTTATGGCCGCTTAAGAAAATGGAAATTCATTGTACAAAAGTACATTCAAATTGATAAAATTTGCATTTGCATATTAGAGTGTTTTAGAAGACAAAAAGTACTAGCCAGGCTTGGTGGTATACACTCAGAATCCCAGCACTCCAGGAGGCCAAGGAAAGATCCAGAGTTTGAGCACAGCCCCTGCAGCCTAATGACGTAGTCACACTTTGTCACAAAACAAGACAAAGCAAAAAGAGTTGAGCTGAAGATGGAACACAGTGTAAATCCCTAGGTTCAGTCCCCAGGTCTGAAAAACAAATATCACCGTTGTCACCAAGAACTGAGTTTTAAAGTCAGTGATATTCTGTGTGTATAGGTTTTACAGAAATACAGACTACTCTAAAATTGTGTTATAATGCAAGTAACCATCACATTTTCATATCATATATAGGAGGAGAAAAAAAGAAAGTTAGTTTTAGAAAAAGTAGATTTTTTTTCCTACTGTTTAAGATTCATGCTGTTGATATACTTGCTAGGGCTCTAGAGGGACAAGATATAAATGTTTAATGGCAACACTTTTAAACTGTATTTACAAATTAAAGTTTGTACTTACCGATTCTTGGCACATAGTGTACACTCATTGCCATAACTAATACCATCAGTCCCACAGACAGGATCGTAAATCTTGGGACACCCCTCTGTTGTATAATCACAGTGAGCCTAAAAATGGAGTCAACACAATAATTTTCCATGGTTTCCTGTAATAAAGTCTCTAAAATGGTTTAAATGTCTCTGAGGAAGGACATGGGGAGAGGCACATTGAGTGTGCTGAGGAAGTGTCAAAGACTTGCATGAGAGAAACCTGAGTTCAGGTCATGCTGCTATTTACAGCCACTAGTCCCATGAGATCAGCATGAGACGGTCAGGCTGATGTCCATGTTCACAGTGCTGCCAGTGCTCCTGTCTCTCAGCTTGGTTGGTACTCAGGGCACATTCCTCTTGCACACGTGGCCCCATCAGACTGGTCTTCCCTCCAGCAGGCAAAGGCTCTGGGCCTGCTCCACCCTTGGAGTCTTCATATTCTGCATCCCTGCCCCAGTCAGACCCAATTGGGCCAGTCTTGGTGCAGGCTACCTTTTGGTGACACTCATTTATCCTTCACGGTTTAAAATAACTCATACTCAGGAGCACCTCCCCTCACCTCTGCACGTGGTAAGCAGAGTTGTTGGGTGAAATGAGAAAATCTGAAGCATACCTGTTTCTCTGGGTGCCTTGGGATTGATTCTCTTCATTTTTTTTTTTATGGCCACTTAAGAAAATGGAAATTCATTGTACAAAAGTACATTTTTGGTCATTCAAATTGATAAAATTTGCATTTGTATGTTAGGGTATTTTAGAAGACAAAAAGCACTAGCCAGGCTTGGGGGCACACACTCAGAATCCCAGCACTCTGGGAGTTCCTTTTCCCAAACTCCAAAAACACTTTTCATAGATGTAACACATCTTGAACTTTTGGTCTGTGAGCTCTGCCTGATGTAGAAATAATGTTCAGAGAGACACTTCCCCTTCCAAACTGCAAATTTACTAAAATTAACTTTTGGGAAAAAGAAAAACATGGAAAAGTTAGATTTAGAATATCTAGGTTTAGAAGATGAAGTTGGTTTATTCTTTTTGCTGATAACTATGAGACAGAGATTGGTGATCAGGGGCTTTGTGCTGACCCAAAGAGATTGGTGTAAGCAGGACTAGGGGAGGTCTCTTCCCTTGACACCCTCCTTCCAGCAGAGCTCCTGCACACAAGCTCGCCAGCACTCTCACCACTGCCGCCCTCACAGCCAACTCCTGCCTAAGCAGTCAGACAGAACCCCCACACTTTCCACACAGAACCGTAAGGACAGGAAATCAGCTATTACTATCTGCATTAACAGCGTGTGCCTCTCTGGTTTTGTACTTCTCATCCTGGCTTCTGACCAAACTGAAAGGTGGTTGCTAATTGCACTTCAGTCAAATCAAACAATTTCAGCCTGAGGAATAAGAACTAATAAGACTCTACCTTTCTTCCACGGGAATAAGCTGTCGTATTGCCTAGAAAACAGAAATCAGAAGTGTAAAGTTGGGTCTTAAGTGGGAGAAGACAGATCAACCCTTATTAAGAACCGTTCTGTTTCTATAAGACTATGATTTCTTTGCGGGTCCCTCCTACTGCTCCCCCTTCTAATTTCTGTCCCCTTTTAGAGGCATCTGAGCAACTTCTGTTCAATCCCTGCGTGCTAAAATCGTTTTAAAAATAAACATTTGATTATAACCGAAGTATCTTAATTCAATGTATCAGAAAAATTGATCCATTGCATTGAAAAATGAAGCTTCATACTGCATAAAGTGTATCAGGCATTGAGTAAATGTCTTCTGAGGCTCAGAAACTCACAGCTTGCCCCTAGGTCTTTGATCTCTTAGCTAGTGGAGTAAAGGTGTCTTGATTTCAGTTTAAAGATGAAAGGCTGGAGTATGTACATAATTGTGTGTGAAAGAGTTATCACTAGCAACAAGTAGGTTTTCTGATGCAATTACACGTAAGTTGCCTTTTATGAGTAATGTTTAAAATGATGGTGTTTGCCAGCTCACCATCAGTTTTCAGTGAGATTTTTCCCATGGTCATTTAACACTGAGCGACCACAGATTCAGTCATAGTTCTTGAACTTACAAATAATCAAAACAGACACAGTGGGTCTTTCTACCATTAAGTGGTGTGATAGTAACTGCATAGGTCCATTGAAAGGAACAGGAACTGATTGGCCAATACCCAAAAGAGGAAATATTGACTATATTTAATTCTAATGTCAACAGTCTCTGAGGTCCTGGAGATTTCCCAGAATAGTCAGTATCTGACATTGCTGTGGGATCCCATTGGATTTCAGAATCTAAGGCATTCCAAATACTGATGAACAGGTGCTCACCACAAGCATTTATTTATATTAATTAATATTCATGAGGAAGGAAAAGGGCCCTTGCCTTCCATAAATATGTAGCAACTACAGCAAATGATATTTTTCTCAATAAAGTGCCAATTTGGCTCTCAATAATTTCTACTACATTGAAGTAGAAGAGCAGGTTTAAAATATTAATCATTTTCCATGATAAGAAAATAGACCTAAAACCCATGCGTTCAGAGCCATTTCCCAGATGCAGTTTGGGACTTAGGCACAGCATCCACTCAAACAGAAGGAAAATATCCCTCAAATCATTTTGCAGAGCAAGAATAAAAATTTTGTAACCAGTCAAAACTATTCCTATTAAGCTGAGTTCCTGTGATTATTGTGCTGTCATTTTCTGTTACAAAATCTATGAGAATTTAAAATTTGTAAATAACTGTTAGCCTTTACAGAGTTAAAATAGTATTTAAGTTTGGTATGTGTGCTGTGGAGGTGAGTCCTAGAACTGGTATTTAAGATAGACCTGTCCTTACTTTCTTTTCTCTCCCATATCCTTGACAAAGGGCCAACTTAATACAAACATTTCTATCTGAAGAAATTTCTTACTAGAATTGCTTCCTTCAATTTATGTCAAAAAATCTTTCTATGATTTTGATCTGTTGTTTTTATACCATCTCATTGGGAACAAAAGACAAGTAAGACTAGCTTACCTCAGCTGAGACTAGACTATGTGAAATTTCTAGAGTGTAGTGTGTTTAGCAAAACAATGGATCAAAAGTTCTGCTCAAATTTGAAAAATGTGTAAAGACACTTACCAAATAAACTGATCAGGGCCAAGGTACTAAGAAGAAAGATGCTTATTATCTTCATGGCTGAAGCTTTGCATCCAGATGTTAATTGGAAACTGTACTAAACTTGTCACTTCTATTGAGAAGTCTGGGACCAGAGGGTCATATAGGCAGATGGCAGCAGAGGCTCCGCCTGCTGTGCTGTGTCACAGAAGCCTTTGGTTACTGATTGACTCTGTATTGTCGCTGACCTTCAAAGTTGGACATTGCCACCTGAGCGAGAAAGAGGAAAGGGGAGCGTGGGCCTCAGATCTTATCAGGAAAAGTCCTAGTGGTTAGATAGTGAACTAGGATCCTCTAACTTCTTTTTTGATTATACTAAAGACTTTCCCTTCTAAGCCTCAGTTTCCTCATGTGCAAGATGAACTCAAAGAGCCCATCTTCTCTACAGTTTTATATGTGTTTGAGGATATCAGTGCTCCAGGAACATGGTTCTAGTAAGTGCATTCTAGACACAAAAGGCACTACTCTGCTCTCAAGCAGAGCTATTTATGGGAAATGGATGTGCCTTGAGATCATACCATTAAGTGAAATAAATCAGACACACAAGCTTAAATATTACATGGGTTCATTTATATGAGAAACTCAAAATATAGTGAAAAATAAAAGTAGATAGTAGGAAAGGAGGTGATAGGTCTTTTGCAAAAGGAAAAGGGAGCCAAGAGATGGAGAAGAGAACCAGGGGAGGGAAAGAAGATGAAAAAAAAAATAAAATGTGTTATGTACATTTACAAACTCCCCATAAGGAATGTAACTGTTACACATTGCAAAAATGTACTAATGCAAAATAAAAGTTGAAAAATATTTTTGTAAAACAAAACCAAAAAAATCAACAAAGATTTGATTTTTTTTTTCAAGACAGGGTCTCACCTTGTAGTTCAGGCTGGCCCTGAGCTCACTATGTAACCCAGGCAAGCCTTGAACCCAGCAATCCTCTTGCCTCTGCCTCTCCAGTGCTGGGATTACAGGCATGAGTCCTCACACCTGGCACTGTCGTATGTGGTACTGGATGCCAGTGGGTGTGAGTAACCCCACTCGCTACTGTTTTATGTGGTTACCAGGATTGAACCAGGGACCTTGTGCTTGCTAAGCAGGTGCTGGAACCACTGAGCTAAATCTCCAGCCCAAGATTTGATATTTCATTCAGCGCTGTGTCCTGAGTATCTGCTGTGAACTGATGGGTTGCAGCTCTCTGTCCTGCCTCACTTCCCTGCGTGCTTGTGAGGAGAGGTGTCTGTGGCCTTTGTCACACATGACCAGGTATGTAGCACATAAATTTTGGAAAATAAAGTTTTCATGTGGTGTGAAGGGCAGAATTTTCTTTCTGCTGTCCAGCTTAATAAAAACAACTTTTTCCAGGGCAAACTCATATGGATTTATTGCCCTTTTAAAAAGATTTGGGAATTGGATAAAGTTGGCTTCCTTTTCTCATAATGTGCTGTATATTTTGTCCAACCACCATTTGACCATCTTCATTCTGTCTTGTGGAAACTGGAGTTTGTGAAAACAGAATAAATGCTGACCTTCTGGCAGATGCTACTATGTAATTAAGTCCTTTGTTTCTCTCCCAAGTCCACATCTTCAGCCAGCTCCATTAGAGTGTAAAAGGCTGACGTGTGAGTTCCAAAGTCAGGTAAAAACAGACCTGAGCCAGGTTTCAGCATCTGCGAAGGAATGCGCTCTCTCTGGTGAGTGAAAATGACAAAGCCCAGGTCTTTGAGGGGGGGCCTTATGCATTTTAGTTAAGGGAGACAAACAACAACAATAATAAATGTTTTTGAAATGTCAGATTGTGAAAGTATTGTGGAGAAAAGGGCAGACTTGGAAGAGGTTTATGAGAGAGAAGTCAGGGAAGTTATTGATTAAATGACCTTCAAGTAGAAGGAAGGGGGTTGGAGTCATGAGATCTCCAGGAAGCACACTCCCAGGAGAAGGGCAGATGTGAAGGCACCAAGCCAGACAGAAACCCAAGAGGTTCAAGAAACATGCGGGCTGCCATTCTTACCATAGCAAAGTGGCAGAGAGAAAACCAGGAGATGAGACAGAAAAGAGCAGGGTCTGGTCCACGGGGCACTGGGCGGACTTTGTGTTTTACTCTAGGAGAATCTTGGGGGTGCTGGAAGCTTTCTCGGTATCTGTGAGACATCCTGTAGGCTCCTGAAATCTAAAGTGCCCATGTTTCTGTTTGATCCATCACTATTTTTCCCTCCAGCTGACTGGTGAAGGCAGATCTTGAGTGCTCGCTTTGAGGCCTCCTTCCTCCTACAGTGCACCGTCACCTACACATCATGTGCTATCAAGTTTGGGAATTGTGTCTAAAATGGAATCAATATTAGCATTTCCCCTTGAGTTTCCTTCCTTTCCTTAATGTT
The DNA here is from genome assembly GCA_004025085.1 of Thryonomys swinderianus. Classification (NCBI taxonomy): domain Eukaryota; kingdom Metazoa; phylum Chordata; class Mammalia; order Rodentia; family Thryonomyidae; genus Thryonomys; species Thryonomys swinderianus. The sequence goes on from PVIC010026750.1 coordinate 21,225, forward strand.
TTCCCATCACCTTTAAATTCTCATCACCTTTAAATTGACATCATCCTTAAATTTCTCTCCTTAAGATATTCAAGAAATCTTTATGAAAAGCAAATATGACAATATCACTCCCCAGTTTTCATGGCTCAAAATTCCTAGGAAAGGGTTGATTTGGGTTCTGCACAACTCTGCCCCTTTCTATGTCTTGTTTTATCTCCTACCAGCCTCCTCCTTGCTCAATCTATCAAGATATATTGGCCATTTTTTTGTTCCCCTTACTGCCACAAAAAATAAAAATTAAAAAAAAAAAACCTTTAACCTTTAAGAATTAAATGGTATTTTCTCACAATTTTTTTTCTTTGCTTATCCAGTCTTCCCTGCTTCTTCCTTCAGACAGATGAAGTGATTTCATGACACCATTACTTCATGGGACTTAACGTGATTTTAATTCTATAGCTACCTGTATGACTATTGTGTAACACCTTTCCACTTTTAGGGAATAAATAAGACTGTTTCATTTACTATGCTACCTAGCAAAGCACCTGGAAAATATTGCATACTAGGTAAATATTTGCAATAAACATAAATATAGTAATAAAATATACTGATTTTCTGAAGAGTGAGGCTTTTGCCTTATTCATCTCTGTGCTCTTCATAACTCCCACAGAGTAGTCATTATTGGTTTCATTCACTCAGTTATTGGCAGAATGAAAATATTCATTGAGCACCTACTATCTTGAGTCTCTCTACTGAGTGCTGGCAAAAATATGATGCCCACCCTCATGGAATTTAAGTAATGCCAAATATTCACTGAATTGGATAGGCTCTTTCTTGTCACCTCAAACCATTATTCACATAGTAGTTTTCTTGCCAGAAAGTTCTCACTGTCATCACTATGGAGAGTTTCATTTGACCAAAAGTTTGCTTTCTTTGTTCTCCTGAGAAGCATGTGAGAGAGAGAGAGTTGGCCGGGTTCTTCTGCAGGGAGCTCATAGGTAATCATAACATCAGGGCAACATTCAGATTTTGGCCTGGTTGGTACCAAAGCCTCAGGTCTTTCTATGAAATAGTTGTTTTTAAACACCTGACTTTAAAGAAAAAGGAAATTTTCTGTTATGGTCTAATATGTGTGTGTGTGTGTGCATGCACACGCACACACTCATGTGTACAGACAAGCACAACTAAGAAGCACAGCACAGAAGTTGGAGATTTAGCTCAGTGGTTCCAGTGTTGGCCTTGCAAGTTCAAGGTTTCGAGTTCGGTCCCTGGTACCATACACCACAATGCTGGGCATGATGGCTCATACCTGTAATCCCAGCACTTGGGGGGCAGAGCAAGAGGATTGCCAAGAGCTTGCCTGGGCTACACAGAGAACTCAGGGCCAGCCTGAACTACAAAACAAGACCCTGTCTGAAAAACAAACAAACAAAATAAGGCAATAACCAAAAAAACAGCACAGCCTTATGGGTGTGATGACTCAATACATTCCACTACAATGATAAAAATGGATGCTAAATAATCCTGATTTTAAAATAACTATGACACCAGACTATACACCAGGTTACAAATTAGCTCTAAAATAATGGTGGGCAATGATCTTTTTGAAACAGCAACTTCTTCAACTGCAAAAATGCATAGAACTTTGTATTATTTGGTATGAGAATAAACCTAGAAATTATAAATAAATATTTTGCAAATGTATTAGTGTTCACTTCACTTAAAACAGTAACTACTTGCCAATAATAGTATAACCCTCCCCCCTTGAATTTTAACAATGAATAATACAGTTAAGGCTCATCAGATTGGTACCTGACAAAATAAATATTGTTTGCCTGGAGGACAGGATAGGCATTGACTAAAGCAGTCCTGCTGCAGTGTCAAACTATTAGTCATATTAGTCATAGTAGTTTATATTGCTTAGCATTGCATAAATGTCTCCCCTTTCTTTTTCTTTATGTACACATCTATGGACATATTATGTCCATCATTACAGACTCAAGCAAATATATTGTGACCTACTGTTTTCTTATTCAAGGACTAATTACTCACTTGAGTAAAGAATGATGACAAAACTTTGTAGAGCTGCTCTAAAGGTTGCTGATAAAGCATACTGGGAGGAGGAAGCTGTGTGGACAGCTGCTGACTTTCTCATCCCGGGCCCACAGTTTGCTTGGGAAGAAAAATGACAGGAACTAGGGGCACAAATTCCATAATGTTTAATCTGATACTTGAAGACCTCGGACATAGCTGCATCTTAATTCTTTGGTGTTTTATTATTCAGGGAGCTTCTTGGCTTTTCTTAAATCACCCTTCTTTCCCTTGCAAGGCTTCCTTTCCACCCAGGCCTGATGGCTTTGACTGAAGCCTGCCTATGCCATCTCCAGTGCTTGATTCAGCTAATAATAATTTTCCCCTTTCTTGTCTCTCAGGGCCATTTGTAAAGCTATACAAATTATGTTAATTATATCATCATAATCATATTTCAGCTAATCTTTTAGAAAAGATATATATATGTGTGTGTGTGTATATATACATATATATATATACATTCATCTACTATGATATTTTATTGCCATAATTCAGTCCCTATAACATTATTATTCTCATAAGTAAGGAAAATGAGGCACAGAGCTTTCTTATTCCTGTTCATAGAGATTAAATTGAATTTATACAAGACTGGATTGGATGGCATAATTGGAACAATGACTTAGACCTAAGAAGGCAAGAATCTTAATTTAACATTGTCAGTGACAAGCTGTCTGATGTTTGTAAAGTTCTCTTTATTTTGCTGATTTCATAGTAGTCTAATTTCTCTTCGGTATATATATTACCACTAACTGAAACATATCTGTATACAAGTATAGTACACTTATATAGTATCTTCTATCTCATCCTTTTTTTTTTTTTTTTTTTTTTTTTTTTTTTTTTTTTTTTTTTTTTTTTTTTTTTTTTTTTTTTTTTTTTTTTGCTTTTTTTGGAGACAGGGTCTTGCTCTGTAGTTCAGGCTGGCCCTGAGCTCACTATGGTGCCCAGGCAAGCCGCCGCGAACTCAGCAATCCTCCTGTCTCTGCCTCCCGAGTGCTGGGATTACAGGCGTGAGCCACCACGCCCAGCATTATATGTGGT
>PVIC010026751.1:0-24347 GCA_004025085.1 Thryonomys swinderianus
TGGAACCACTGAGCTAAATCTCTGGCCCAAGAATATATATTTTTAAAATAAGGGAGCTTTACATGCAAGATGAAAGGCTTTCAAATACATTTTTTGTGCTAAGGACTGTTATCATGGCTGGGCCAGCAGAACTGTGACCTGTGTGAGATCCGTCACTTTGTGTTCCTTTCCCATGCTTTTTACCTGTCCTTCCAGTCAATATTAAACAGCTTATTTCTTCTGTCCTCTTAGTGGACTTTGTCTTCCAGACAGCCAGGCTCAAATTTTTTATCATGGTGTATGCTTTCAAGGAGGAAAGAGTACAATTTCAAGCTAAATAGGAACCAAACCTTTCCTTTTCTAATAACAATAGCTATAAAATTTGCTACAAATGGCTGAGTTCACTGAAGCTGTTTCTGTGGAGAGACTTTGACAAAGATCAGCATTTTTCCTCCTGATTTCAATGCCTCGAGAACCTATTGCTATACCCTTGCTGAGCTCTTTCGATTGAACTCCCCTGGCTTCAGCTAATTCAATTCTTAGCCAGCAGGTATTGCCAGAATACGCTATGTGCACAGAGTCCTCACTTTGATAATGTAAAGGGAACAGGGAACGAATCAGCAAATCAAGACAAATATGCTGTTCTTGCTATAAATAGTCAAAAAAATCTTGCCATTCTGTTGCTTCTTGATTCCTCTTGTCTTCATTCTATAGAATCCCTATCAGTAATTTTAATATCAGGATGGTTCAGAGGGGGTAATCTGGGCACGTGCATTCTCCATGGAAGGAATTTGAAAGAAATTTTTATTTGATGATAGAATGTCATTCTTCCAAGAGAGAAACATACAGGTTTTTATTCAGTGATCCTCAGTATCCAAAAAAGATGTAAAAGCAAATGAATCAGTCTGTGTAGACCGACTTCACCAACCTTCCAATCTGGAAGAACTTGGCACAGAAGTATGGGATTTTGGTGTGGAGCTCAGGGCTATGCCCATGGCGAGGCCGAGCACCAGTGGCACCCAGAGGTCCAGTCGGGCTCTAGACTCGCCCCAGTACACACGATAGAGACCTGGATCTCACTGGGACGAACCTGGGTTCAGTCCCATATCGCCCCCAGACAAACTACTAGCTGTTGTGCCCTTGAGACCAGAGACGCCTATGGCTGTGATCTCAGGGGTGACCCAGGTTGGCAGCAGCCTGCACAGCCCGGGGACGGCTTCCATCACCCTTCACCAAAGTTTAGGCATCACAGTAAAGAATAAGACTCTCCCCGCTGGTGGTTAAAGGCAGCAAAATGAGCAGGGATGTGGGTGGGGACCAGAGAAGCCTAACACAGGGCAGAGGCTGACGGCCATTAGCTCCATGGGACCCTTAGCTCAAGCACAGGCGGAGAGAGGCCTTGTCCGCAGGAGAGGAGGTGGAGAAGGTCGATGCTACTTTGTTGAGGGGGCCGTGGGCTCGGTCCTCCACGAGGAAGGTTTAGAGCAAAGCAAAACCCTGTGAGGCCCAAGCTCTGGCCACTGACAGTGGATGAGATACCTGGGTCATAATTTGGGTGTATGATGAAGAGATGTACGATTATTCTTCAATACTCACTTCATCCTGGAGAACCTTCTGAGTGTGGATTTGGTGCAAACTGGAGCTTGGAATGTCCTTTGGTGCTGATACAGTGACAATATGCACTGAGGGTGGAACGGCTACAAATCTGGACCTACACTGCCACCTAGTGCTGAAATAGTGGGAATGTTGCCAGGCTCCGAGAAAGTAGCAGGTTCCATGTGAGGTTCTGCAGGGACAGGCACAAAGCCACTGAGGAAACCTTAAATAAGCACCTAAAACTTGAATATGAGGACAATGTTGTATGCCAAAAGCCAAAAACGACTTTCTAATAGTCACTATTTTATCTGAGAGTTTAAATTGTTAGAAAGCTTTTATACTGTAACTGATATCTCTACTCTTGGTAGGACCTGCATCAAAAAGTAGAAAGATTTCAAATAAATAATCCAGCACTGCACCTTCTGGAAGAAGAGAAACAAAAAAGAAACCAGACTCAATATTCGAGAAAAGAATAAAGTATAGAAAGAGAGAATATGTTAAAATTGTAAAAAACAAACAAAGAGGTGATTTTTCAAAGAGATAAAGCCAGTCAGAAAACCATAGATACATTAACCAATGAAAAAAGATACAGACTGGAGGCATCTCAGAGACAAACAAAAGATATTGCAGCTGAAATCACAGAAATATAAAGCACCTGACATACAGAGGAACAAATGTAGACCAACAGTTTGAAATATAGAAGAAATGAACAAATTCCTGGATTTTATCTACCTAGATTGAATCATACAAAGATGAAAAGCCTAAACATAAAAGCAATAAACAAGGAATTTGAACGCATAGTGAATTATCTCCTATCCAAAAGAAAAAAGAAAATTCCAGGATTATATGGCACTGTGGCTTTTATCAGCCATTTAAAGAACTCATACCAAACCTTGTTAATTTATTCCAAGAAAAATAGAATGGACAAAATCCTTTCAATTCCATTTCCTGCAGCTAGAATTACCCTGATACCCAGGCCAGGCAAGGACACAACATGAAATGAATGAAATAAAACTACAAGACAATATCCCTGGTGAACAAAGATGAAAAATTTCCAATTTCTCATAACAGTGCTAATAAAAACAATCCAAGAGAACATTAAAAAGATTATTCAATGCTATCCAGAGACATTCATCTCAGGCATGCAAGGATGGTACAGCATATACTAATCAATAAACGTGATCTAGCACATCAAGCCAAGAATTGATCATCTCAGTAGATGTAGAAAAGTCATTTGATAAAATGATAACATTCTTTCATGACTCAAAAAACTTCTGAATAAAGTAATATCGGGGGAACAAAGTTCAACAAAGCAAATTCTTCATATGATAAGCCACCAATATCATGATGAAGGGGAAAATGCTCTAAAGCTTTCTCAGACTTTACACATGATAAAGGTGATAAAATTCACAGAGAATTCAATGTAGGACCAGAAGGTAGGAAGAGCAATGTAGAAGTAGAAGGAACTAAAAGGCATCTGAACTGGAAATGAGAAAGCTAAGTCGTCAGTGTGCAGAAGACGTTATCTTATGCATAAAAAACCCCACAGGCCATGCTAACAACAGGAGTTATAAATGAATTTAACAGATCAGCAGGATACAAAGTTAATATTCAAAAGTCATGTTCATTTCTCTCCACTAAAGTATGGAAAAGAATTATTGAAAAGAAATCAATCTCATTTCATGTAGTCATAAAAATCTATAAATAAATTTAATCAGACAGGGAAGTTCTAGTCAATGAAAGCTATAAATTGTGGATGAAGGAAATTGAAAAGGACACAAAGAAATGGAAAGACACCTCATGTTCAGGGGCTGGGAAAATAACTATCATTAAAATGTTCATATTACCTAAAGTAATTTACAGATCAATACAATCTCTATTAACATGGTAATTCAAACTATAAATAAACATTCTAAAATCCGTATAGAATCAGAAAGGAACTAAATAGGTAAAGCAATCTTGAGGAAAAAGCTAAATGCATGTTATTGGTAAAAAACCTGACAAACAAAGGAGCATAGAAAGCTTGCATGTACATTTATGCATTGAATGCCAACTTGTCTTTGATAAAGATAGTAAAAGCGTTCACTGCAATATGGACAGACTTTTCAAAAAATGATTCTAGGAGCATCGGATAGCCATATGTAGAATAATGAAGCTAGAACTCTGTTTCTTTCCATATAAAAACACAACTCAAAATGGATTAAAAAGTTCAAGATTCAACCTTAAGAAGATTTTAAACAGAGAAATTGAGTATTGGAATGAGCAACACTTTGGACCAACTTTGGATAAAACTTCAAAGGCACAGAAAACAAAAGCAAAAATAGAAAAAAAAATGAGATTACCTAAAACTAAAAAAGCTCAATACACAGCAGTCAACAGACTTCAGACACAACTTATAGAATGAGAGAAAATATGTACAAACTATAAATCTGACAAGATTTTACAATCCGAATTATGTAAGAAACTAAAGAACTCAATAGTACAGAGTCCCAGATAATCTTATGAATCACTTAATGAGACCCTGGTTCAAAATTAAAAAAAAAAATAGGCTAGAGATAAAAGAGTTCATGAAGGCCCTGGTTCCAATCCTCAGAACCACTACCACCAACCAACAAAGAGGAGTTCCAAATAGATATTTCTGAAAAGAAGATGTTCAAATAGGCAATATGTAGACAAGACAATTCTCAGCATCACCAAGCATTAGGCAAACACAAATAAATATAAAAGTGACATAGATGTCACCTCATTCATTTAAAATTGATATTGTTAAAGGGAAAAGATGACAAATGTTGGGGAAGATGTGGAGGAAAGAGAACCCCTGAACAAGCCATTATTGAAAAATCATATGAAGATTCCTCAAAAATTAAAAATAGAGTTCCTGTATCATCCAATAATTCTACTAGTGGAGGAATATCCAAAAGAAATGATATCAGTATGTGTAAAAGATAACTGCAATTTGATTATTGCACCAATAAGATAGCCATGAAATTGAGCAACGTGTCTTTAACTGATAAATGAATTTTTTAAAAATGAGGACTATTTATACAATGGAGTACTGTTCGACCACAAATTACAGCCACATTTTGTCGTTCGGGAGAATGTAGTGAGGGCCCGAGGTTCTTAGGTTACATGAAACAGCCGGGTCACAGAAAGACAAGGGCCCGAGGGTCTCACCTGTGAGGAATCTAAGAAACTGGGTCTCATGAAGGGGACGGTGGAACAGCAGCCATCAGGGAATGGGGGAGTGGAGAGAAGAAAGCAGGTAGGAAGCTTGATTAGCAGGTGGTGAGTTCTAATTCGACAGCAGGAGGAGGTTCTGGTGTGCTGGCGCACAGTAGGGCGATTGTCTGTCTGTCTATCTATCATCTATAGGATTTCAAAGAGCTGGGAGAAAGGATTCAAAAGTTTTCACTGTAAAAATTTTAGTACTTGAGGAGATAAATGTATTTGTATTTATTTCAACATTGTTCAATGTGTATATCAAGGTATGATATAACTCAGTTAATATGTAAAAGTTTCTTGTTTCAGTTAAAATAGCAAAATTATTTTAATTGGTTTTATCGCTACATTTTGTAGACATATGAGCATGAGCAACATTGAGAATTTGCAACAGTACATGACATGACTTAATTCTCATTTCTTCCCGTCCTGCTGCCCCAACCACCTCATCCTGCATAAAATTCGATGGTAACAAAATAGTGAAAAAGGGAAACAAAACAAAAATAACAAAATTAGAAAGCTTAAAAATCCCATTAGCAATGATTATTTTATGTGGGTTTTTTTTTGTTTTGTTTGTTTTTTGTTTTTGTAACAAGCTATTCCTACAGGGGACTTGGCAGAGGAACCATAGAATGATTTCTGTTACTATTTAATCATATCTACTAAATATTTCAGTGTAATAATATGCACAAAACATCAAAATTAAAGATGTAGAATGTAAAATCTTTTATTGGTACTTAAGTGCAATTTAAAATAGACTTTAACAATTCTAAGTCCTTTGGCATAACACTCCCAGGCATAAATATTTTCTGTATTCATCCATAATGAATATTGCTTTTCCCTTTCATCTCTTAAGTAGGGAAATTTGTAAACTTGCCATTGTATTACCTTATAAGGCAACTGAGATCCTCCAGAGGGCTTGAAGACAGCTAAAATAATTCTAAGGGACCTACAACCTTCTTCTGTTATTAAGCAATGAGCTTTCATTGATTTTAAATGTTTTTATAATATTTGGTTCATTTGATATATGAAGCCTATAATAGTATTATTTATAGATTCAGTAAAAATAAAAATACCTGATGATAGACTTTTTTATCTTTGCCATAGAAATACAAGTGATACATTTATATATTGTTTATTTAACTTTAAAAATTTTAAATTTTATTCACAATATTATTATTCAGATGTTCAAATCATAGACAGTTTGAGATTATACATCTGGAAAGGGTTAACATTCAAAATACCTAAGAAATACAACAACAAAACACCCAAATGAGTCTGATTTTTTAAATGATCAATAAAGCTAAAAAGGTCTTACTATTCCGAACCTCTATTAAATAGAACCCTTAGGCAGGAATAGTATTAAATAGAACCTCCAAACGATAAAGGCGTGTGATTGTAGTGCTAACAAAAGTTTGACAGTGGCAAACATGTTAACTGCATAAATAATACATAACTATGCAACACCATATAAGTAGAGGAACTAAAAATTCATACATAACTATGCTGCAGCATTTCCATATTTTGTAAAGCTTTGATTTCTTTAAAGTGTGTGTGTAGCATTTTATTACTACAAGGATCATATGAACATTTTAGCTGCTTCATTAGTATGCCATCATATCTTACTTCCTACTATGACTTAAAACCTATTAACTAACTTTTCCCCCTCCCCACTCCCCAGCCTCTCATCACCATTCTACTCCCAACTTCTACACGAACAATGTTTTAGAATTGATGTACAAATGACATCGTGCAGTACTTATCATACTGCACCTGACATATTTTCAGTTGTACGATCTCCAGTTCCAGCCATATTGCTGTGTGTGACAGGGTTTCACCCTTTCTTTTGATGAGTAGTATTCCATTGTGTGTATGTTCTACGTTTTCGTGATCCCTCCCCTCGTGGATGGAACGCCTCGGTTGCTTCCATTTCTCAGCTATTTTGAAGAGTGCTTCAATGAATGACGGGCTCTGAATGTCTCTCTTCAACACACTTGACTTCCTTTGTACGTGTGTTTACCCGGGAGTGAGGTTCCTGGATGATACAGTGTTCCTAATTAAAGGCCATGGTCTTTATCTCGTTGCTGACTCAGGTGAAAGCCAGCCCTGACTTTGTGTTCATTCCCTTTCTTGCCTCAGGGTCACCCCTTCCCCCTCTTCAAAGATGGCACGCTTGGGTCGTGGCCCTTATACAGTTCTCTTTCTCCTTCTTCTGCTCGCTCTTGTCTCATCTACTTGCCTTTCTCTTGCATTCAAGAGTTGGCAGGAGTTTTATCCAGATAATCCTTGATAATCTATTTTGAGATCTACAACTTTCCTTCCATCTGCAAAGTTCCTCTTGCCACATAAATTACCACATTGCTGGGTTCCAGTGACTAAGGCTGGATCACTTTGGGGTGTATTATTATTAAATTTAACTAAATTTAACTTCAATTAAATCCTTTCCCTAAAAATGCTTTTGAAAGCACATGAAAAAAGAAGGAATTGAAGAATAATGACTTTTTCTTAGAGTTTCTCTTGGGGCTAATGCCATTTGCCCTCCTACTCTTTGAAACTGATAAACTACTTAAGATCATTCACAATCTCAGTTAAAAGTAGGCCTGGTGCTTTTTAAGGAAATGTGAATTAAATTTAGGAAACCCGAACTATTCCCTTTGTAATGGGAAGTAATGGTATGCATTTAAATAGAAAGTCCCTAAGATAGTCTACTGTAAATAAATTTACATAATTCTGTCATTGCCCTAAACTAGTGTTTCTCAAATACACTTAAACATGAAACTTAAAGGCAAAAAATATTCTACAGAATTTCTTAATAATGGTCATTCTTGACCAGCATTTTGAACATGGCTCCTTATGATGGAGGAGGAGGCCTTGCAGATTTGAAGACGGTTCCCAGACATTTTTCCTGTGGTTATATACAAAGTTTCATTTTTTTCTCCTGGCTTACACTTTCCTTGGGCTTATTTGTATGCATTTTCTTTATATGAACAGCCTGCAAATTTTGCAAATACTTCAGCTCTATTCTTTTTCTTTTGATTCCTACTGTAAGTTTAGCTAAAAGTAGCTAATAATACTCAAACCACAAACCTAAATGCTTTGCTTCCTAGAAGTTTTTTTTTTTTTCCACTAGATAAAGTAGTTTCCAACTTTAAATTCTCTTTCACAGAAGTTTAAGAGAATGGATAAAATTTCTTCCAATACTTTCTCTAGTGAGTATACATGGGAGTTCTGTTTGAAACTACATAATTTCATCAGCAGAGGTTTGATGGTCTGAGCTTTTGCTATCTTTCTGGTCTTCTGAGACCGCAGCAGAATCTTCCATTAAGTTCTTCTTAGGGTAGTCTAGATTTTTTCTGCTTTGTTTCTCCAAACTCTTCCAAACATCTTAAGTCAAGTTCAAAGATTCTCCCACGTCATCAGATGTACCTGTGGTCAATGGCCCCTCTTCTCACTGTGAATTTCTTGTGTTGGTCAGTTTTGTATTACTATGAAAAATACATGAGATGTTAACTCATAAAAAAAAATGTGCTTGGGACTCATTCTACAGAAGTTTCAGCCCATAATCAGGTGTTCCATCATTTGGGGGTTCTAGTGGGGTGCTGGATGTCAATAGCGGCGATAGCATGGGAGAGAAAAGCAGCTCTCTTAAGAGCAACCCTTCAAGGTGTGGAGACCTTCTATGGGAGGCTTTACTTCTCAAGGCTCCACCATCTTCCCATGTGGATACCTCACGGACCAAGCCTTTAACGTGAGGACCTCGGGGAAACTTTATCCAAACTGTTCCCATAGCATAGCTGATATTTCCCTTCTTTATTTGCAGAAGTAATTTCAGTGAGTACTTTCACTTTCATTATCTTATCATGTCCCTTAGTGAGGAGGTTATCAGCGGTCCGCAGTTCTCAGAACGTACACCACTCTGGAACGCTGTGGCGCTGTTGTGCTGACTTGTGCACAACACTTTCTCTACACCTGCGAACTTTTTCCTGAGAATCCTACTTGGGGAAAAAAAAGAGACCCATCTTATGACTTTACTACCTCTTAACTGTAATTCAAATATTTCAGATAAAACACGTTACTGAACTGTTGCCTCTAACCAATCCTTGCAGTAAAGAAGTGGGTAAGAAGAGTGTCCATCACTCTCATCAGTAGGCTTGGCAATAAAGAATACGTCGTTGAAAGCTTTGTATCCTAAACGCTTGATTTTCTGGCCCAAATATAAGTAGTACAACTTCAAAAAGGGGAGTTATTTCATAGGTAGCATTATTGGAATATGTATTTATGACTCCAGGAAAAATTTATAAGAACACGAAATATTATGATGTACCTACTGCTTATAATTAAACTGAAAATTTACACCTAAGGATCTTGGATGTCATGCCAAACTGTGAATCAGAATACTAGTCTTAACAAGAATTTTCAAAGCAGGCTTCTAATTCTAACATTTATATTACATTCTGGAAAAGATAGTACTCAGTTTACATTGAAATCAATTTAAGCATGATTACTGTAGAAATGGCATCTATAAACTAATTTTAAAAGCCAAATATCACTTTCAATATAACGGCCAAACAAAAAAAGTCTGGGCTTTTAATTATGCTGCATATGGTGTTTTAAAAAGTGCTTATGCAGAGGTTCCCTAATTTGGAAATACAAATCTGTAAAAAAAATTTTTTTAAAGAAATCTGTACTTTTTTTTAACCTAAGTGGATTTAATTTAAAGCAGTACATCTGTTTAATATGCAAAGTTACAGTGGTTGCTTAATTTTCTGAAGCTGTTCATAATCAGGCTTACTTAATACAAACACTGTAACATTTTGTTTAATTTCAGACACAGATTGGATGGCTATCCTTACGCTAGAGAAACACTGATTTTAAAATATCGATTAATGTTGCATAGGCATTTTTTCAGACTTTCGTATTTTAGTCTAAGCTTTTGAAAGTTTCAGAGTTTGTACCTCATAAACCAAAGTTACAGACTCGCTGCATGGAGTCCAGTGAGGAACTAGAACTTTGTTTTAATGATTGCGTTCCAAGGCGAGAGTCCGTCTTCTCTGGCAGTGGAATTCCTGTAGGGTTTACTGTTGGACATCCTGATGGACGGCAGCCACCCCTGGCGAAACCACAGCACCCTTTTTTTCTATCTTTTCCCACTGCATTTTCTCTTCTGATGGAGGAGGGAGGTACAACTATACTTTCCCACGTTACTATTTCTCTAGTAAATGGTAATTAATACACCATTACTTAAATCTTCTGCTTATGTGTAATCATCCATGCTATCTTGTTAGAAAAAAGTTTATGAAAATCATCAACTTCAAAAATTCTTTCCTAGCCGGGCGTGGTGGCACATGAGTATAATCCCAGCACTCGGGAGGCAGAGGCAGGAGGATCGCTGAGTTCAAGGCTTGCCTGGGCTGCATAGTGAGCTCAGGACCAGCCTGAACTACAAAGTGAGACCCTGTCTCAAAAAAAAAAAAAATTCTTTTCTAGTAGTTGACAAATGCTAAGAATAAAGTGAACCTTTATTACTATTTTTTAATATTTTGAATCAAAAATACACATGTAACAGCAGACACATTTCTGATACATCACCACTAAATATTGATGCAAAATCATTAATATATGGAAAATGAATTCTTAATATTATGAATATTTTCTTTTTATATAGTGATTTAATTTGTTTCCAGGAATTTCACAGTTAATTCACTTCTCATCCTCAATTAAAAGGTACTAAAACATTGACTACTAATTATTAACAGATTTAGACATTCAAATTTTATACATCGACATAAAAATCTGTTTCTCACATTTCTTCTACCTGTCTTCCTTTGATAATATTTTAAAAGAATTCCATAATTGCCGGGCGTGGTGGCTCACGCCTGTCATCCCAACACTCAGGAGGCAGAGACAGGAGGATTGCTGAGTTCGAGGCTTGCCTGGGCTACATGGTGAGCTCAGAGCCAGCCTGAACTACAAAGCGAGACCCTGTCTCAAAAAAAAAAAAAAAAAGAATTCCATAATCATTTTACTTTGTAATAAATGGTATTTAACCTTAGCACTAATTTTCCTCTCACATTATAAGGTCCTCTCACAAAAGTTTATTTACAACAAAAATCCTATGCTAATCTCTTAGAGATCACCGCTTCTTTGGATATATTACAAAGTTATTCATGAGACTATCTGCATGTTTTCTCTGTCACTAGTAATTTTCATACTGTAATAGGTATCATGATTTTTCTGTCTGATTTGGGATCCTAGTCATCTTCTGGTAGAAGACTTAACGGGGAAAATTTTGTGGCTTTTTAAAAATCTTTTTTCTGTTGCCATTGAAACTATTATTAATTTTTCTTTTGCCCCATTATAGGGTAATTAAGATATGCTTAAATGTCTTCTACCTACAGGAGGTTCTATTTTTGTTTTGCTGTTACCAATACTGAGGGTAGACCCCAAGGGGAGTCTATATCAACCTACATCTTCCATTCTTTTTAAAACTCATTTTGAAAGCAAGTAGCCACTACTAACCTCACACTTGTTACCTTCCTGCTTCACCTCTCGGGTGGCTGTGATTGGACGGGCACCTCATCATATTCAACTATGAATGATCTTTAACCCAAGCATCAAACTTACAGAACAGAATTGGCATTTGCTGCCAGAGAAAGGGTCAGTCAGTCAATCCCTTATAAAGCCAGTTCTGTAACATTCTTGAAAAAAATATGTCTTCCAATTTGAGAATGGGGATGATTTGAAGTATTTTAAAAAAGAAACAGTATTATTTTTAAATTATAAACAAATGGCTCACAATAAATAAGAGAATGCAATTTTATTCTCTAATTTATATAAGAAACTCTTTGGAGCTAATTGCCTATAGCTTCATTCTGGATATAGCAGATAGAAAACTAAAACTAGGAAAGATGATTGTCTGACACAGTATTATAAGCAGAAGGAAGAAAATAAATGAGTAAATGTCCCATATAAGTAAATTATGAATGTGTAATTTTTATCTAGAAAAATGATAGATGCTTCTGTTTTCATTGATGGAGAAAATAAAAGGAAGTTGATTTGTGAAGAAGAGAGTGATTATCACACAGCTCTCTCCCCCCTAAATGCCTCAGGGAATTGAAGCAATTTGTCTGTGGCATGAATTGTCTGCCCACTAGGGTCCTTGAAGCTCCAGAGAAAGGTAAGGCACAACCTACTGATGAAATTCCATCAAATGCCCCAAAATTGCATTTAAACTCAGTGATCTTGGAAAGTTCTGTGGAAGAAGTACATTTTACCTTACAGTCTTAGACTGAATGGGATTTGGATGGGTAAAATTTTGAAGAAAAGATTCACAAAGGCATGAGCAGAAGTAGTGAATCTGATTTGACTTAAGTGTAGGATGAATAAAGTGAGATGCAATTCCTAGAATTTATTAGGAACAGATTGTCAAGGTCCTTGGGTGTCCAGCTGTGTGTAAAGAACTGGGAGACACGAGAGTTTTTAAGCAGTAGAGTGAGGTGATAAGTATATTTGGAAGTAGATAATGAGCTTCTCTGTTTTCTAATTTGGAATGTTTGAGCTTTTTTATTAGCACTGAACTTCAAGTTGTCATAATGTTTCCCTCTGTTATCTTTTCTATTTCAAACGTAAGAGAAACTATGAGGAAAATGCTTTTGTATTTCTGGGTAAGTAGGTCCTAGATACAGTACTTTTCATAATATAACTAAATAATATATAACATAACTAAATACTTTAATCAATTAGCATCCTGGATACATATGCACTTTGAAAAATATAACTTATAGTGACTCTGGTCTAACAAGAAAATTCTACCACCAGCAGCTAAATAATCATTTCTATAAATATTTAAATAGTTCTACTTGCTTAAAATAAATTTTTTATTCACCTGTAGCAATCCAAACAGAAAGTTCACTAAAAAATGATGTTTTCACTGAAAAACTGTTTTAGCGAGGATCTAACCAAATAAAATATTTATTTTTGAAATTGCATATCACTGTAGACTTTCTTAGGGTTTAGAGACCTCACAGGTACAAGTCAGATAGTCTTCAATAATTATAATTTTCTTTTTGAGACAGGGTCTCACTTTTGTAATTCAGGCTGGTCCTGAGCTCACTATGTAGCCCAGCCAAGCCTTGAACTCAGCAATCCTCCTGCCTCTGCCTCCCGAGTGCTGGGATTATAGGCATGAGCCACCACCCTGGACTATAATTACACATTTTTAATGTTAAATCATAATATATATGTAAAATGCACCAATAAACTTAATTTAAAACATTTAAAAGTCAAAAAATATTTTCCTTTAAAAGTGTTTAAAAATCAACCTATAACCTCTTTCATCTCTCCCTTCACCACATTCTATAGACTTGTACAGAAAGATAATTTTGAACAATAAAGGGAGTACTCTTTAGGAAAGTATTTAGCTGAGATCGAGACATTGGTATAGAAAATGTACCCCTTACATTCCCA
The DNA here is from genome assembly GCA_004025085.1 of Thryonomys swinderianus. Classification (NCBI taxonomy): domain Eukaryota; kingdom Metazoa; phylum Chordata; class Mammalia; order Rodentia; family Thryonomyidae; genus Thryonomys; species Thryonomys swinderianus. Next base: position 13,261 of record PVIC010026751.1, read on the forward strand.
CCAACAGCGGAGAAAGTGTAACCACTGTGAAAATCAGTGTGGAGATTCATGAAAAAACTAGGACGAGAGGGTCCATTTGACCCTGCTATTCCCCTGCTAGGGGTATTCAGGGAAGAATTAAAAGCATCACACCACAGTAACACATGTGCACCCATGTCGAGAGCAGTGTGGTTTGTAAGAGCTAAGTCTTGGAAACAGCCCAAATGACCATCACCAGAAGCTGGAACAAGAAGATGTGGTTTTTTGGTTTTTAAAAATAAAAATAAAATGGAGTATTAATAAGCCATAAAGAATGATAAATTAGAGACATTTATACCTAAATAGTTGCACCTTGAGGCCATATTGTAAGTGAAATAAATAAGACCCGGATGTATGAATACCATATCGTTTCTCTAGTGTGAGAAACTGAAGGTATAAGTGAGGCCCAGCATGTACGATAGATATTGTGAAATAGAAAGAAAATTAGGGAGAGGGGACCTAGAGGGCAGGAAAAAGAAAGGAAAGAAAACTTTGATGGTTAAAAGAAAAAAAAAAAAAACAGAAATAAAGCTTACATAGATGGGTGTGGGGTTGTAGGGTGGGCAGGACAATGGGGGAAAACAAGAATCGAAATATATCATGTACATAAAATGCTCAATGATAAATGGGATCATCATACATTCTTAAAATGTACTAGTAAACAATTTATTACAAAAGAAATTGTGCCTTTGATTTAATAACAATGAAAAGTGAACACAGATACTATTTTCAGGAGAAATGTACTCACATACATTAGGGTGTTCTCTTATCTTAATTTTCTGTCAAGACATGATCAAATTTAGACTTGACTATATGAACTACACTCACACATTTAACAGATGATCCTTGGGTGTGTGCTATCATCGAGGATGGTCGAGGGATTTTAGTTGGAAATTTAAGCACAGTCCCTTTCCTCAGAAAGCTCAATTTTTGCAGAGGCAACAGTAAGAGAAAGGCCCACCGAAAATTGTGGGGGTTTTGCACATTATCATTTCAAGCTCATTTTCAGGACTATCTATTGAACTAAATATTGACTAAGTATTGAAGATATTTTGAATATCTTATGTGTGTGAGGTGCTCAGTTTGTTCAGCTCTTGGAAAAGATCTTTAAGTCTCTGAAATTCTCCCCAAAGTTTGTAAAAATCCTTCTTCCCTCCTTACCTCCCACACTGAGGCTTTGTACATAATAGCCACACACCGTACCACTGTCCTAGACCCCAAACCCCTTTCAGAAGGTTTACAGTAATACTTTATGTTTAATGGACATTATGGACAAAGCCCTTTTGAAGAAGCTGATATGTATTATTCATTTTCACAGTTAGGTAGACATTATTAATGTTTTCTTTTCATAGATGACTTCCAAGATGTTAAAGCTTTGTCATACGCTGAAGTTCCCAGCTTTCAGGGACAGAATCATACTTTCATACAACCTAATTAAAATGGCCTAGATTTAAGATTTTTCTCTAAAACTATACTGCTTCCCTATAAACATAATGAAGACTGATACCATGAATTTTACTATCAATATGGAATTATACAACTGATAGCAACCGTCTTCCTGTGGATTTGCATTTGGAGAGCATATAGCACTCACATTCCTGTCTTCAGGTAAACAAGATTGTAGTTGGTGACATCGGTCTTTATTGTACTGATCCCGCTGCTTTGCTGACGAACTGGCATATCGGTTTTTCATTTATGGATTCCTTTTTGCATCCACATGATAGAAGTAAGACCCATGAAGTATGTTGATAAAATATTGTAAAATGCACATAAACTGTACTTGTTCATCTGACAGTTGGGGAAGATACCCAGATGCCCAAAGAGATCGATGTACAATGTTGCAAATACTGGAGATGGTTAAATCATTCTGTCAGAAGCTAAGGAAAGGGCTACGTTCGACCAGTAGCAATTTCAAGGAGATCCTTTGGAAGAGGAGGATCACTGAAGTGAAACTTAAAGAATGAGAACAACTGAGTCAAGGAAAAGAGAGAAAAGTCAGCATTCTATTGGAAATAAACAGAAAGTGCGAAATCTGTCCCCGGTGACTGGAGTATAGCCCCACAGAGGAGTGAGGAGACGGAAATGACAAAGGAAGTCACAGCCAAAGATGGAGCGATCTTTACTTGATCTTACAAGATATATTTGGAAGTATTAAGTTGGAGGCTGTGTCTAGGTGGCCCTGCAAAGCCTCATGAAGCCACCTGTGAGGGTTTTTGGAGGCAGTTGAACCTCAGGTGTGTGTGCTGGGATTGATTCATGGTGCAACGGGCGTGATTCTAGGAGCAGCTCTGGGCCCTGGGTGTGAGTGCTACCCGCTCTCAGGGTAAGACACAAGGAAAGGAAAGAGCATCTTCCATGTTGCTTGTCTCTTGCTGCTCTGCAGCCTTCTGCCTGTCCTGCTCCCTTCTGCCTGCCCTGCCAAGAGAAAAGCATTTGTACACAGACATCCTCAGCACCCTGCTTCCTGGCACACAGAAATTACATGCCCTTGCTTATAACCACCTGTCTCTTCTGTGCACCCTGCTCAGGGTTCTGCATTCACTCCGCCACCTCCTGCCCTCACTCAGACCTTGTCCCACTAAGTGCTCTCTCTGTCACCATGTCATTCTCTTCTTTGGTCTCACATAAACCTGCACTGTGCTCAAGTGAAATGAAACGAAACAAAGCAAAAATCCTCCTTTTGATGTCAGTGGCTCTGTAATCTTTGTCCTTTTAGTCTCATCATCAAAGCCTGACTCTTCTGAGAGTTCCAAAGAAACTCATTTCTTACCTCCCCTATTCTACTCACCCCACTGTGAATGGCGGGGTCTTGATCACTCCAGAAAAATATCGAACCATTAACTGTGATCTTCAGTGGAGATTTCTTAGTCACATTCTTGCACAGGCTTTCTGGGCACTTCACAGGCCCTCTCTCATTTCCACAATATTGTTCTCTGTAGTTTTCCTTCCATCGCTGGTTCCCATACAGTGATGACCCATGTGGGCTCCAAACAAGACAGTCTGGCCGACACAGTAGCATCCTGCCAAATGCGTCATAGCTGGTTTGCAGTTAGGAGAGAAGCTCTGATGTGTAGCATTTGTAAATTCCAGTGGTGTAATTACTGCCACCAGGACCTATTTCAAGTTTCCGCTGTGAGGTGAGCCAGGTTACAAGGTTTCTAAAAACTCAACAGTTGCTCATGTCAGTAAGATTCACCGCCACGAACACACGACTGGATTAGGAACGTTCTTAATTACACACCAGGAGAAATCAGACTAAAGTTAAGATTAACTTTATGTGTGGAGAAGTTCCAAGCACCGAAGTGACATTAACTATCCAAGTCTCCAAGCCACTAAATCAGCGCTCTAAAACATTCCGGAATAAAACCGTATCCACGTACATCTGCGTGACCGCAGTTAGCCTCTTAAGGAGAGACCATCATCAACCCTCATGTTAGAAATAATGGAGCCCAACCCAAGCTTTCCAACTCAAGAAGGATATTCAAAAAACCCAAAGCTGTCATAGAATTAATCAGAAGATCAGCAGTAATTCTTCTATGTCTGTCTAAGTTTATCACTAACACTACTTTTTAACATTGTACCTATAAAATTACTAATATAACTGAATAGTCTGTCATAGTTATCTCTATATGTAAAGTATCTTTTTCTTCTTATTTAAACTGATCTTTTAGAGTAATAAATACCCTGGCCTACTTTCTACACAGGCCTCTGGAGCCAGCTGTTTGGTTCACATTTGGACAGAGATATGTGGATAATATGTGTTGATAGTACAGTTATTATACACTTTGCTGCTTGAATTTTGGGCCATTACTCCAGATTGGCTCCAAAGATTATAGTTCTCATTGAACAGCACCTTAGCCCAATGCTAGCTGTCTAGAAATAAAATGTCCAGCATCTTTCCTATGGTCTAGAAGACAAACAAAAGAAAGTAAGGATATTTATAAAGTGCTGAAAATTTAAAGGTATAACCAGCAGGAAAAAAGCAACAATAAAACCTAACTTTTCTTTTACTGAGTTTATGTATTTATAAAACAATTATAAATATTTCAAGTACGACAAATTTTAGAAAACAAAAATGTTTCTCTTCTTGTTCTCCAACATTAGAGGTTTTGTTTTATGTTCACACTCTTTTAGGCTGTTTTCTATATAAACAGATGTAAATATATCCCCACAATATTCCCAGTTCAAATGGACTCAGCAAAGAGTGGGTTACTCTGAAGCTAATCATTTTTTCACATAACATGTTGTCCTGAGCATATTTATATAGCAGGCAGCCACAGAGATTTACAATTGTGCCTATTGGTTCATAACCTGTTATATTTATGTGTTCTATTTAATCAAGTTGCTGAAATAGCGATTTAACAAACAAGGAAAATGGGAGTTTAGATTTTTAAATTTAATACAAACGATGCCTATTTGTCTTTTTGGGGGTTCATATTCCGGTCCCTGTCCCCAAAGCAGGGAGTTTGAATGCCAACGCTAGTCACCTACCCGGGCCTGCCTGGAGAGACAGAGGTAGTTTCTCTGTCATGGTCTGAGTTCTTTTGCCAAAGAAGGAGAAAGGTGACACCCCAAACGACAGACAGAGCCTAAAAAGTCAAACCCCTGCAAATTTCAGTGAAACTGAATACGTTTAAAGATAAACCGTGTGAGCCATATGTGATCCTAAAGCCGATTACCACAAACTGTCCCGAATGGCAGAAGGAATTTTGCTTTTATACTTGGATGCGATCCACGATTACGTGTTGCTCTACGCGGAGCGGCTTTTCACTGCTGTGGCCAATTCCTCACAGAGTCATCTCATAAAGAGAAAACGTTGGTTTCGCTTCACAGTGTGGCGGCTCCATCCAGGATCAGCGGGTGCTGTTGCGCCGGGCCCCTGGGAAGCAGCAGGTCATGGCAGGAACAGACGCAGGTTACCCTCACGCCCCCCTAAACCAGAGATCAAGAAAGGAAGGGGCCAGAGTCTCGCCACTTCTCCAGACCGTATCCTCAGTGACCCGAGGAGGCCCAGCGAGCCCCCCGTGAAGGGTCCGCCGTCCTCCAGTAACGCCTTAGTCCGCAGGCCGCGCTTTCGCACACGAGCTGCGGGGGGCCCTCCAAGACCCGGCCATTCCAATCTAGTCGCTGTTCATTGATAGAAATTTTTAATTTAGTAAGTTGTCTACAAATTCCTTTGCTATAAAGAAACGATGTAACTCTGAAATTAATGAACTTTACAAGGAGTTATTTTGAGAGGGTGAAAATATTTTGTTTTTCATCAAATTTTCACTGTTTTAACATCTCATTAATGGTTATTCCTGAGTCAGTTTGTACTGTAATGTTTGAAGACGGTAATTTTCCTAGGTGTGATAATTTTCTACATGTTTTCATTGACATGCAGTGACTACCACTAAGCAGGCTATGTCTCCAGTTCAACTCATTTCTATCATTAGTGATTTAATGCTCCCCACTTTTATAAAACAGATTACAAGCCATTTCTATTATATATTTTCCGGTTTGTACTGCATGTAAAACTCTTGGAACAATACAATTCTAAGGAGCTTTTCAAAAACTTCAAATACTCTTTTGCATTTTCAATGAGTGTTTGTATGCTTTTGGTTTTTTCTAGAGTTTTCTGTGGAGAAAGACATTCCGTTAATCGTTTTTGTATTTCCTATTTCTTACAGAATATTTAGAGCGTAGTGCTCTCATCAGACATTTAAATGAATAGAAAGTTGTGTAGCTTTCATATGAGTTGCTTTTATTTTAAATGTTGTGTTGAAATAAAATGAAATAGTGAAAAAGTACTAGATGAATTAATTATTACAAATTGTATAATCATGTCAATGCCTCTAAGTCAAGAACAGGATCATTGTCAACGCCCGGGAAGCCTCACTCACCCATGTCTAGTCAGTAACCCGTACTTCCTCTTACGAGGAAACCGCTCTCTCACCTGCATCGTTGAACTTCTGTGTGGTCTTGTTTTTCCTATGGTATAATCAACCAAAATTTCTGTATATGATCTTACTTTGCCTAGGGTTGTGCTTGTTTGACTACTGTGGTCCAATTCTTTTTCATTCTTGTGTATACATTCATTATGCAAATGTGCATTATTCATGGGACTTGAACTCCTGGTTCAGTATCTGCCAAAAATTGCATACATGCTTCAGGAAAAGAAAAAAAAGATATAAGATAGATAGATAGATAGATAGATAGATAGATAGATAGATAGATAGATACATATTTTAATACTAAATGTATTGAGATATTATGTGATTAATACAAGTTACGTTTAGCTTCCACAATCATAAGAGGTGCTCATAGTGGTGGCCACTAGCGTCCAGTAATTTCCTAGGACTGCAAACTGCCGCTTGGGCAAACTCGGTCACTGAGACAGCGGTAGGAGCTCAGTGGATTTTCTGCAAGGTGACATCTTCCAGGGTCCCCCATATGAGGGTAACACTACCTGTTGAGAAATATCTTACTATTTTTCCTTACCTGAAGTATTTAAACATTTTTGGTAGGATTTATCTCTCTATGCTTCAATCTATCTATCATCTATCTATAGCTATCTGTCTATCATCTGTCTCTCTATTCATGTCTGTAATATGCCTTAATGTTGAATATATGTCACTTGTGACAAGGCTAAATCATTATATATGTAGTATGTATATATATATATGTATATATGTATGTATATATACGTATATCATGATATATAATATTCAATATTAACTAAGTATGACAAAATTAACTAAGTATGACAGATTATTGCAACTTTACTCTTTGTTGCTTTGCTGATGAATTAGGTTTTATATCTGTTTGTCTGCATCTTACCTTTTAAAGAACACCTCCATGAGATCTTGTTTACATTTTATGTTTAATACTCTTGTTGCTTCATAGCGAGTATTTACAATAATTTGAATATAATTCCTTTTTTTTTTTGTACCAGCAATTTAACTTAGGGCCTCTACTTGTGAGGCAGGCACAGTGCCAGCGAGCTAAATTCCCAGCCTTTTGAATATAATTCTTCTTATTATATAGATATGGAGAAGCTTCTGGTCTTTTAGTGGCTTCTACATTCTCTTTATGACAGTGGAATGCTGCTTTATTTATGGTGGTTTTGGAAAACATACTTTTTTTGACTTGGGATTTTTACAGAGATTTTAATAAAAGATTGCCAGAATAATGAATATTCTAGCATTTGCTTTTAGCTTTCTTAAAAATTCAATACTTTTTTTTCTTTTACAGGTAAGGACATACTAAACTACCTCTTTTACTTTGTTTTCACTAGTTATATGAAGCATTTAACTTTTGTATTATCTCAGTGGTATATTTTTAATTGTGCCTTTAGTTCTTCTTTATCCATTATGTATTTTTAAATGATGACAACTTTTTTCAACCAACCCTTACTTTTATTTATGTTCTTGTTTCCTTGGTTGCAACGCTAAGCCCTTTATTAAATAGAAGTAGTAGTGAATACACTCATTTTGCTCTTTCAAACAAAAGCTTTAAAAATCTCCTCATGAAGAACTACAGTTTTACTGTTTACAAAATTAAATGCTTCACATGTCATTTTCACTTTGCAAGGCATTTTTAAATTGAAAGATTGCTGAATTTTATTAAATTATCTTACTCTGAGGAAATGATAACATGTTTTCCCTTTAAATTATTATACTCACTAAAATTATTTCTAAAATTAATCAAATTTCATCACTATGTATTTTCATTCAATATATAACTGTTTTCAATTTAGGAAAAATATGTTAAAATTTACTTGTGTGCAAGCTGGGGATGGTGAGTCATGCCTGCATCCCAGCCCACGGGAGGTCTGCCTGAGCTCCAGGCCAGTCTGGTGCAGATACTGAGTTCAAAGCCATCCTGAGGCCTGACCTACACAGTGAGACCTTAATTCAAAAACAAATAAGCAAAAAAATCCAAGGCAAACCAAAAAAATATGTGTTGGTATTCTTTAGTGACATTAATTTATACTTTAATTTTCCTTCTAGTCACATCATCAATATTTAGTACTAGTTATAATTATTTCAAAATATGATCTTATAATTCATTTTTGTATTATTTAGATGTAGATAAGTTTGCCTTTATGTCTTTTTTACTTTCTTAGAAGTATCAATCAGTGAAACTCTCCGTGTTTGAAGATTTCCAAAGTAACTGACTAGTCTTTTATTTTATTGTAATTTTTCCATACATGTTTGTTGTACATAAAGATAGCTGTTTCTGCTTCAGTGCAACATCAAGAACTTACATCATATTTCTTTACATTATAAAAAATAACAGAAAAAGTCCACTGCCTTTTTATTTGATTTATACTGTGATATTATTACATATGGAAGTAATAAAATAAGACCAAAAAACGGGAGGCAGAGAGGAAAGGATGGAGATGAAAAAAAATAATTAGGATGTGTTATTTATATGCACTGTATAATAGAAGTAATCATTATGGACTTCAAACATGTAGTAATAAAAATAAAGAAAATAAGACCTAAAAAGAGTACAAAGCACAGAATTTTAAATTATCCTAATAAATGAGTCGCTGTGAATAGATTTGATTTTAACACGCAGTTGGCTTTGTCTCTAAAATATCAATGTAAAGAGCCATCAGTGTCATCTTTCACAGTTCTATAAGGAGTCCAATGCCGAGTCCAGGATATGGCATAGATCATATATTCAGATAAATAACAGGTTGAATTACTATAAGAGCAAAGTGGTTTAACCTATATAGCAATGGGTCCAATTTATCTTGTGATAAGAAACACTGTATTCAAATCACAAAGAATGATCTTCTGAAAGAACACTGAGTAATTTACTACCAGTCTTATTTATACAAATTGTTTTCATTACCTTTTACTTCTTTAAAAAAATCTTTATTGGTACATTTTATATACACATTACAATCACACTCAACATTGAGAATTTGTACCAGTGATGACACAACTTAATTTCATTTTTTCCCATTTCCCTACCCAGCCTACAACTCCCCACTCCTTATATTCATAAACTTTGTTTCTCTTTTTGTACCATCATATCTTTTATTTCCCCTCATTACTTACCCCTATCTCATTTCCCTTTGAATATATTCTATTTCACAATATCCATCACACATTCTAGAACTCATTTATATTATCAGTTTCTCATACCAGAGAAAAGATACAGTATTTACACATCTGTAACCTATTTATTTCATGTATAACTATATCCTCAAGGTATATCCATTTGAGTATAAATGACTCAAACTTATCATTCTTTATGACAGAGTAATACTCCATTTTATTTGAAAAAAGAAAACACATCTTTTTTATCCAGTCTCCAGTTAATGGGCATTTGAATTGTTTCCAAGATTTAGCTATCATAAACTGGGCTGCTATAAACATGTATGTCACTGTGATATGAATTTTTAAATTCTTTTGTGTATATCTTTAGGAGAGGAATAGCAGGCTCAAATGGGACCTCTAGTCCTGCCAAAGACTAAAGCTAGATCTCTCTCTTTTACTATGTACTAAACAAAAATTAAAGTGGATTAGAGACCTAAATATTAAAACAGAAACAGTAAACCTGCCCCAAAATGGTTAGGTAGAACTCTGGGAGGCGTTGGCTTATGGAAGGACTTCATGAACAGAAACTCTATAGCACAAGAACTAGCAGAAGAAATCAACAAATGGGATCTTCATCCTATTAAAAAGTTTCTGCGTGGCAAAAGAAACCACTGGCAGAGTCAAAAGACAACCAAAAATATGGGAAAACAATTTTACCAGCTGTTTCTGAGACAAAGGGCTACTGTCTAGAATAAAGAGTTTTTAAAAAAATCAGTCCCCCCCCCCAAATTTAAAGACCCAATTCAAAAATGGGCATCTAAAATGAACAGCCACTTTTCAGAGCAAGAAATAAAAGCAGCCAAGAGACATATGAAGAGATGGTCAACATCGCTGGTCATTCAAGAGATGAAGATGCAAACAACACTGAGATTCCATGTTGCTCCACAAATAATTGCTGCTCTCTCAAAACCAACCAGCAACAAATGCTGAGGGAAGAAAGGAACTCTTCTCCACTGTTGGTGGGATTGTAGACTGGTGCGAACTCTGTGGGAAATCAGTGTGGAGATGTTTCATTAGCTTTTTGAAAACTATAACATTGTTCAGTGTTAGCATTAGAAAGTTTCAGTGGCAGTAGTAATACAGAATAAGGTGTAGGAACATAGATGTAGGATTCAAATATATATTTACTTTTTAAAATTACAATTATATTTGTTTTAATGACCGAATAATCATTGTCCGTATTTATGGAGAAAGTACGATATTTTAATACATACACACATTATGTAATAATCACATTATATGTAGAATAGCAATCAGCCATGCTTTTTACTATTTCTAATTCTTGGTGTTTTAAAGTTTTTAGCCTTTGCCTTTAATTATGATGCTTGCATTATAGTGTCCTGTGGTTAGGTAGTACGCTATACACATGTACATACTTGTATGCATCTACACACACGTCAGACGTGATGTTTTAGTTTAAATGCTCTGATTTAAAATCTTTGTTTTGTATAAATCAACACTTCTATATATTTCAGCCCGTTTCTCCGGGACACTCCTCTCTCCAGCATCCAGATAAAGCTTCCCATCTGCTGTCAGCTCATTGCAATCGGTCCGCATATATGTCGACATTTACTGAATATGTCGTGACATCTGACTCTCAAATCACAGGGGTCTGAGGTTTTACCCGCAGCACAACCTCTCCCCTCCTTGGCGGGGAAGGGATGGAATCGTTCACTCCGGTGCTTTACGTCTGTCAGCTTTCGCCTCACCTCACCCTCGTGCCTCCCTCCTGTGCTTCGTCCTGTCATATCCGTTTCAGCACATTTCCTCATGCCTTCTTTGTTTCTAATTGCCGTCATTTCAAAAGCAACATTTTATGGAGAAAAATATTTAAGTATGTGATGCATCCCAATGACGATAGGGTAGGTCTCCTTGACTCTTGAGAAGTATGTTTTCACTACAGATTTCTTTTTTGTACTCACCACTGGGCTGTAATCCGTATGTATATATTTGCCTTCATACTCCTTTGCCCAG
>PVIC010026752.1:0-24315 GCA_004025085.1 Thryonomys swinderianus
AGCAATCCTCCTGCCTTTGCCTCCCGAGTGCTGGGATTACAGGCGTGAGCCACCACGCCCGGCACTGTTGTATGTGGTATTGATTGCTGGTGGGCATGAGTCTCCACGCCCAGCATTATATGTGGTTTCCGGGGATCGAACTCAGGACCTTGCGCTTGCAAGGCAGGCGCCGGAACCACTGAGCTAACCCTCCGGCCCCCTAATTCTATTTTTTAAAAAATATTTATTTATTTATTTAGCCATTATTTGTGGTCATCTTGTTGAGGGAAGTATCCTTCAATGTGTTTTCAAATTATAGCCAGGTGATGCGTGCGTGACTAACGTTTACACTGCGACCCTTCTTTGTTAGGTTTGAGGTCGATTATCCAGCTGAAACATTAGGCCTTTGGCTTAGCCACAGCTGGACTTGAATTCCAGGCTTGACCCTCAGTAACTGTTGCTTTCCCACAAGTTCTTTAACCTTTCTGAGTTTCCTCTCTGTGAAATGAAAATAATAGTCCAGAACTCACATAAATGTCTTGGGGATTAAGTAAAATAACTCATGTAAATTACTTGTACACAGTAGGCACTCAATAAATGTCAATTTACTTTTCCCAGTTAATAATGCTTATCCTAATAATATAATATACTCTAGTATATATTCTAATATACTCTAGTATATTAAAAACTAGAACCAGGCTGTGATAATGTATTTCCTTATTAAGTATTTAAGCCAAATAACTAATTCTCCCCCAGGGGAAGAGAAATGTTGAATTAATTTCATTTGGTGAATTTATTTATTAATCTCTTTTTCTTCAGCTTGATTTGGTTTCATGGTCCATCATTTACTTTTCATGCCACAAAATGACATAATTTGGTATTTTCCCCATAATTCGCTATTCTTTTTTACTATATGGTAACACCCGTTCTTCTAAAACACTGTTATCACATATGCCACTTATTAGAGACCATTATTAATTATATTAATAACTTGGTTGTGTTTGTTGCTATTTCTTGCTGACAAACTTTTGCTCTCCAGTTTCCCTGAGGTCTGAGGCTTTAAGACAACCCAGTTATCAGTGGAATGTTACAGCAAAAACAAACAAAAAAAGAGGTTGGGAGTAGCGATCCACACCGTCTAGGTTCTTTCCTGTTAATTTTGCAGGTTTGCATTTAAGTGGAACCACGTTTTTCTCAAGGACGCAAGCACAGTGAGCCAGCCAGGCGGGGGAAGTGGAAACTGAGCTGAAACGACACTACGATTGCACCTTTAAGGACTGGAGACTTGGTATTAGCTCGGCCTCCTTCCCGGCCCACCTCTGAACTCTGATTGACAGGGCGCCGGGAGGGGAGGAGCCGAAGGAGGCCGAAGAGGAGGTGCAGGAAGGGAAGTAGGGGGAGGAAGAGACCGTCTTTTCTTTGCTGGCCAATCAGAGGAAGGGGCGTGGCTCCAGAAGCCCTCCTCCCTTCTTCTGTCCTCCGCCTCCCAGCTTCCCCGCCCCCTCCCCTTCCCTCTTCCCTCTGCCCCCTCCCCTTTCCTCCTTCTCGTCCTCCTCCTCCTCCTTCTTCTCCTCCTCCTCCTCCTCCTCCTCTCAGGCTGTGGTTTTTCTGTGTATGTTTCTGGAGTCCTGAGCCTGAGCTAAACAAAAGCAGGAGGCTGACGGGGCTGCTGGAGTTTGCAGAGACACGGAGGAGGAGAGAGAGCCTGGGCTTTGGCTGCCGCCGCTGCCGGGGGAGATCTGGCTTTTGCAACAGCCCACCCCCTTTGAGATCACTCTGGCCCGGAGTGGGGGTGGGGGGTAGCGGGGGGTGGGGGGAAAGTTTGCATTGCAATCCCCCTGCCTTCCTCTCCTTTCTCCCGATCAATGCATATTTGCAAAAGGATTAAGCCACAGATTTAAGCGCCGGGAGCCCATTTCTGTCTTGCAAAGGAGATCGGACTGAAAAACCAAAAGCCAGCTCTGATTTCTTTTCGCCAAGTGGGAAGGTGGTTTATTTTTTCTTGCTTTTTGGAGTCAACACCCTTCCCCACCAGCCCTTACCCCACCCTCACCCCACAACCCCTTCACGCCCCCCTCCCCTTCCCCGTCCCCATCCTCCCACCACCTCCAAAGAGGCAACGGGAATTTTTTCTTCTTCTTCTTCTTCTTTTGGTCTTTTTTTTTCCCCCTTCCCTGTTTATCCTGAAAAGGATTTGAAGACAGCTTGAAGGATAAAAAGCCTGGTGCTTCCCCGGAGCCGAGCGGAGAGCAGAAGACGAAGCGCCGCCGAGGGCTGCCGTAGCCTGTGGAGATGGACGAGCAGCCCAGGCTGATGCATTCCCACGCTGGGGTCGGGATGGCTGGACACCCCGGCCTGTCCCAGCACTTGCAGGACGGGGCCGGAGGGACCGAGGGGGAGGGCGGGAGGAAGCAGGATATTGGAGACATTTTACAGCAAATTATGACCATCACAGACCAGAGTTTGGATGAGGCGCAGGCCAGGTGAGATGGAGGCTTTTCTTTTCCTTTCTTGGGTTTTTTTTGTTTTGTTTTGTTTTGTTTTTTCCCCTCTCGCAGGGGGAAACAATGGGCACCGAATCACCACAGCGCTTTCTTTTAAAATGTTGTTTCTTTTTCCCATTTTGACAAGCAACTACATGGCGGAGGAGTAAAATTTAAAGAAGCGTTGTTATCGAAAGTGTAATCGCTCAGGCTGTGATGTGGCTGTGTACATATTGTGTGTGTGTGTGTGTGTGTGCGTGTGTGTGTGAAAATATAGAGGTATTCATATAGATCCACACAAACATTCAGGCACGCCGAAAATATTGCCAACTGATCCAAAAGCGGCCCTCGGCACTTTTTACTGCTTTAAAAAAAGTATAAGAGAGAACAGAATTGTCAAGTTCAGAGCAGCATTCCATGCCTTCTGATAGAGGGACTTTGTAACATGACCAAATAAAATGTCCCAAGAACTCTTAATTTGAAAATTTAGCTGGCTCTTTAACTCATTCAGCGAGTTTGATTTTCTTTCTTGACTTACTCTCCAAAATTATGATCTTTTCTCCTTTCTCACCCCCAAGTCCAAAACAAATAAACTACAACACAACAACAACAACAACAAAAACGCAGAGTATTTCTTTATCAGTTGTCAGCATTCAGAAAATATTTCACACTCATTAATTCTGTTTTTAGGAAAAGCTAGTGGCAAAAAAGCAAAGATAATTTTGCTCTTAGGGACATAGGTTAGATTCAAGAGACTCAGGTTTTTAGTTTAACTTTATTGTCTCGTAATTTGAGTTGGTTTGTTAGCTTTCCATGAACAACAGCTATATGCTTGGTCCTTTTAAAAAGAGGAGAGAGGACAAAAATCAAGCATGCACTTTCCCCATCTTCTTTCTCAACCACTTAGAATGCAACTAAATAGAAATTAAAGCTTGTGGGAATTTTATGTATTTGAATACTATAGGACAGGAAGATATTCATTTAAAGAAACATAATTAAGAAACTAGCTTCCCAAAAATCCACCGACAGGTATATATATATATAGTTCTGAACTCTAAGATTTTTATAGAAAATTTTCTTTCCAAATGAAACACAGATTTAAGTGACAGCTCACTAGCAGCTAGCCCAAGGCCGAACTTGAAAGGAAGAATTTAAAAAATCTAATGACCACATGTGTCTCTACAATTTCTCAGCTTTGTTGAATCCTTGAAGCATTTTTTTTTAATTTGAAAAATTTGTAAACATGAGCACAAAATTTTCTCAAGTGACTTAATTGCATAGAAAAGACACTATTTTGTCTAAGGGAACTAGGAATTTGAGTAGGGAAGAAAGTATCTTAAGAAAATATCTAAAAGCATGGATGTTGTGAATTACACTTTTATTTTAGCTGCCAGCACATGCAACATGTAAATTCAAAAGTACTAAGGTTTACAGGGTGCTCAAAAACTTGCAAATGTTAAAGAGCAGAACTATTCCAATTTTTTTTTAAATATGGGAAATGTTTTTAAAATTAATTGGTGCTCTTTTTGAATTTTACTATCTCATAAAAAGCTAATAAGTAAATGAACAGTTTTCCACTGGCAATTCTATTTTGAATTGGAACAGATTTCTCTATTACATTGTTCCAGAAAAATATACTCAGATATACCAATAAACCGGCTTAATAATAAGTTTGTGAACTGAAAGGGAACAGTAAGAATAGACACTCACTACTTTTCTGACGTTCAGTCCCTCTTTTTTGTTAAACTGAGGACCAGCTTTACTCAGCCTGTGCCCCCTTTAATGGCCTATCTGTGAGCGATTAGACACAATTTTGGGATAGGGAAATTTTCAGTTCTCCCGCTATAATCCCATTTGTATAACTGTAGAAATGCAATATTTCTGTAAAGCTGTATGGGAATTTTTTTTTGCTTTTGGGCCTGTGTGTAAGACTACAATTAGTGAAAACTGTTTTAAAAGAGGAAGAAAGGATAAGATCTTTAAGAATAAAGTCTTTTATCTTTTTATTTCCTACTCCACATGAGAACTGGCTAAATCGCTATAAGCTTTCTTCTTGGTTAAACAATGTAACTATTTTAGCAATCCTATGTGCTTTTTCTCCTTTTCCTGTCATATCCTTATAAATGTGTATTTGTTGATGTGAACAATTACCATTTTGAATGTGTTCATTTTGATAGTCTTGAATTTTGAGTTTATTACTCCCTGTTGTACAGTAGATAGAGCATACTTATAATCTCTTTTCTGCTTGAGGATGTATTTCTATTTTTTTTAAACTTTCAAAATGATCAAAAAAGAATTGGATATTTTTTGAGTGCCAGGGCTTTCCATTTATCTTCACACATTAATTTCAGTTAGTAAACAGAATCCCCTTAACTAATAGCTGATATGATCAGTATTTTGTTTCCAAAACAGTATCATTCTGTTAAATGATTCCATAATAAAGTAGAGGGAAAGGTATTGTTTGGTTCCTGAAGTGCATTCTGAACACAAACACTGGCAGACCCCAGGACCAGGTAAATCACTGATCTAAAAGGCACAATTGTATTTATTTTTTTCCCCAATGGGTGTAATGTCCTAATTGTAAATAATTGAATTTCAACACCTGCACATAAGCGGTGTGTGCGCGAGAGGCATAATGTGAACACAGAGAAATGAATTTATTCCCCATATGGGTATGTTTGCCCCCTGGCAATGCATTTCCATACTCTTTAACTTGGGGACTGAAATTTTATAAATTGACAGTTCTACTCAGAAGACCTTTTAAGCATCTTGTGTTTATGAGAATACAGGGGCATCTGCGGAATGAATTCGAACACATGGATGAATTAAATTTGAAAACAGAGACACACACACACACACACACAGACACACACACGGAGTGAAAGGCAGACAGCTCCTAGGCTGTGGTTGTTGGGTAGATTGTGTGAAACTGCATTTGGCTTGGCTGTGTGCATTGTCCTGGATGCGATGATTAGTTTAAGAATTCCAGTTTGATTGAACTATTATAAAAAAAACTCTCCCTAAATGGGCATACTTTAGGTTAGTTCTGTTCTGTACTTAAGTCCCTACTCTCACTGCTAATTACCATTATTTCTTTTTCTATGGTGGGACTCTGTATAGTAAGTCATAAAAACAATTGAAGCATGCCACAGAGTTATGCCTACATGTACAGATTTTTCTCCTTTGCATTATCAGTTGTTCAATCTTAAGACTCCACCTAAGCGATCATGTTGTCGTTTTGTTTTTTTGTGTGTTTTTTTTTGCAGAAAGCATGCTTTGAACTGCCACAGGATGAAGCCTGCCTTGTTTAATGTGTTGTGTGAAATCAAAGAAAAAACAGGTAGGAATGAGAATCCGACATTTGGACATTTCTTTTGGCCAGCTGAATCCTTAACCAGCAATCATGAGCCTCTTATTTAAATATAAAAAATTCAGAAGAAAAGTGCTCTCATGATTGTCCACATACTTCTGATGGGAAGTCCTACTTTCTTTCAAAAGAAAGCATCAAGTTTCTTTGACAATTATTTTCAAGCATTAGAGATTTATTTTCCTGCACTCTATTCTCGGTCTTTTTTGGAACTGAGGTTAAAATATAGGTTCTGAAAGGAAATGTATAGAATGGTGTGTCTTTGTGGGAAAAATATGAAAATAGAAGTTTTGTTTCCCAAAGGAATGTATTTTGGTCCATAATTGAAATCCTTTTTTTTTTTTTTTTTTGCTGTTGTGTGTGTGGGGCTACACTGGAGGTTCTCAAAAGAGGTTGTTGTCAAATGCCTTTGTGGAAAGCACTCTTACATTAGGTTATCAGAATTTGAATGGTCTGTGATTTTTATAGCAAAGAGAATTGCTGGGTTTAGAAGAGTATACTACCTTGCAATCACTCACTCTGTTGTGTTTCTACTTCCTAGACCTCATATCATGGACTAACACACTTATAACACATCCCAGGAGGGCATTTAAATTTTAAAGCAACAATTAAAAAATAGCAGTCATCAATCAGAGGTGTTCTTAAACAACAGATGCTCAGGGAAGGACATTTAGCAACATCTTCTTGTTTGTTTATTTTAATCCTTAATTTTTTCTGAAGTGGCTAAATCTCTGTCTTGTAAGAAGAAAGACTTGAGGAGGCCATCTGAAGCCAGGGCGGGAAGATGAGGGACGGGATGGTTACGGGAAGCGGGTTCTTCTGTCTTCCCTGCCCGCTTTACAGCCCAGAAGTACCTGACATCCTATTTATTTATTTATTTTTTACAACAAGGAGTGTAACAGTCAATAATTCATATCTAAACCAAATAAGCAAGGGCATGACATGAATGAAAGTGACAATAAATATGATTGCATGTCCGGTTGATATACATTGATAGTTACACATAAAAAGGGGGGGGGCTTTGAAGGTTTCTTTCTCTTTTCAAACTCTGTGTTATGGCCTTAAAAAATAAATAGTTTCAAGATGTGACTGTTGATTGAATATGTAATTACTTGAGTCTTCAAATGTGTATAAATTTAGTGAGCAAGTTCTTTGTTGTCTGTTATTGGTGTTGTGCATAACATTTGAGACTAAGCACCTGAAAGTGTTGTGCAGACCTTTGCGTCTTTCTCCTTGTTTTGCCAAAGACCAACCTTATTGCCAAGCTGATAATTGCATTATTTTAGCTGTGAGATACCTTTTAAGACATCTGTGGGTTGTGCATACAAATATCAAAAGAGCTTTTTTCCTATTTGTCACACTTTCTAGGTTTTGTTTCTATTTGCCCAGAATAAGGAAACTTAAGTGTTTGTGTGTGTGTGTATTTTTTCTTTTCTTTTTTCTTCTTCCTCTTTTTCTTCTTTGATCTCTCATGTTTATTTACTTTGCTATTTGCTGGAATTTGTTGAAATTTGTTTCTAATTGAGTATGCCTTCCTGCTGGTTTTAGTTCATAAAATGTAAAAGCAAGGTGTAAAGGGATACAGAATAATACAGGCTAAGGAGAATTTTGTTTTTGAAGGAATTTTATTAGACTTTTATTACAAGGAAGACACTGAGAACACTTAAGTGTACATTATGGCCAGCGTATTTAATTCTACTTTCCAAATTAAAACCTACTGAGGCAGTAGGTCAAAGTGGATGGGTGTAAACAGAGAACTGGTTCAGGTGTTGGTGAGCATTTGCTGCTTGTTAATATTGGCTAAAGTCTGGTGACAGGGAAACATGTGTTGGTTAATATAGTATTCTAAATGTGTCATTTCTGGTTTGGTTACTTTCTATGCTTTTTGAAAAAATTTTGTCAATGCATTAATACCTTGAGACTTTCTGTATAGTGAAGGTAAATGTCTGTGTGCTATCTCTAGAATTATATATTTAAAAAAAATAGTTCAGGAAATAACATAAATGGAATGTGGCATTGTCTCCTGTGTTGAGGGAGAAATAAATAGTTTTGAACTAAAAGGATACGGGGTAAAACTTAAAAAAAAAAAAAAAGAAAGAAAGAGAGAAAGAAAAAGATACATCCCTCTTGTTCTTATTCTTCAACCTGAGCGCTGGACGGATTGAGGGAAGGGAGAGACCAGAAGTCAGTAACCAGAAGTCAGCTGTGGTATGTTAGAAAGAACACTTGTATTCGAAAGCACAGTAACTTTGGTTCTTAGGATCTGTGGCACCCTCGTGTTTTGTGCCAGCATATCTTGCACATGATGGATGCATTGGGGGTAATATAAAGTATCTGTAAAGTTGAAGGAGCATTTAGGTTTTCCTTTGCTTTCTTTCTTTCTTTTTTTTTCTCCTCTCCTGATACAGAGCTAGTGAAAGATCCCTTGAATGATCAGTTCAAGAATGTTCTGAGACATTTCCTAATGTTGCTTTGAAGCCCCTACAGCTGAATGAGGGTTTCAGACCAGTTTCCTGAGGCCTCATGGCACACTCTTGACTTAGGAGGGCTTTGTTTATGCTCCGCTGTGAAGTTCACTCTTTTGCTCACCTGGGCAGAACCCCGCAGAGGAGCTGGATACTTGCATTTACTCAGTTGCTTTTGCTTTTTGGCTTTTGTTAATGATTTTAGTTGGAAGACCCAGAACTAAAGAGGAAAACTAACTGAATTGTCTCATCAACTGTTTGGAACTTTAAAAAACACGCACCCAAGAACATAATACTCAAGAGTAGGCAGCACATCTGAATTACAGTTGATTGATGGGTATTTAAGTCAGAAATTATTGTCGGGATGTGAAAAAAGAAAAATCTGTGTGTGTGCTTGCTTCAGAAGGTAGAGAAGTTTTCATTTGGATGATTTTTGCCTTTTAAAAATGAATGAGGAGAGAGAAAAATGCCAGGGAAATGGTCAGATGGCACAATTTAAACAACAGCAAGAAAACATTGTTTAAACCTCTGGCCATATGTATTTCAGATGTGGTTTTTCTCTGCATGCTTACTCTAGAGAGTTGATGTAGAGTTTGGACCATTTATTTTCTTTCCCCCTTTCTTTCTTTCTTTCTTTCTTTCTTTCTTTCTTTCTTTCTTTCTTTCTTTCTTTCTTTCTTTCTTTCTTTCTTTCTTTCTTTCTTTCTGTCTGTCTTTCTTTCTTTCTTTCCCTTCCTTCCTTCCTTCCTTCCTTCCTTCCTTCCTTCCTTCCTTCCTTCCTTCCTTCCTTCCTTCCTTCCTTCTCTCTTCACTCCTTCCCTCCCTTCTTTCCTCGCTCCCTCCCTTCCTTCTCCCTCCTTTCTTTCCAAACCATTTCTTGCCTTCTGACATCTTGGCAATGTGCTGGGTTCCACATATGCATTTATGTGGTCACTGTGTTTCATGGGGTAGAAGAGAATGAAAAAAGAAAGTACAAAATTGCATTTCTTAAAAAGACCCAGTGTATTTTTAAAATATGTCTTGAATTGTTTTGTTCTGTGTCAAAATCATACATGTTTTAAAATGAGGAAAAGATAAAACTTTGGTGCCATTTACTAAGGAGAATATTTATAGATAACAATGAACAGTTGCAATTGTTGTTAGTGGTTTTTAATTTTAGAATATAATAGCTATATATGGCACTTTTCAGCCCATTTTCCTCTGCACATAATCTGCACTGAAGTTAATCAGATCATTGGAGGAGGTTAAAAATTATTTTTTGCTTCTTTAACACCCTTTTGTTCTCTCCCCTTTTCTCACTGTGTTCAATTAGCACCCCCATCACGGAACTGGAGGGTGTATTTTTAAGTCTACTACTGTATTTCTTTTTTGACGCCCTCCTTTATTCTTCTTGTCTGCCCCTTCTTTTAATATAGCAATTCCATTATGGGGCTTTTACTCTTCTCCCCTTTAAAGTATTAGAGAATGATTTTGTGTTTGTGTGGCTAAGTTTATCTGTACGGGTTGGGAGATCATTCCGGAAGAATACTGTGTATTACAGGGATGTAATTTTGAGGACATTAGTCCTTAATCACAACAGGACCCAAATACCTTTAGACAGTTCAGAGCAACTTCCAATTGTATTCCTTTTGCCGTTGAGGCCAGGAGTGACTTTGTAGAAGCTCATCCATACCACATGCAAAAACTTTTCTTGCTGAGAGGAGAACTGAAGAATTTGGTCCTTGTCACTGCTGTTTTGCTACCTCCTTTCCTTCTTTCCTTTTATTTTTAATTTTTGAATTTTCTTCTCTTTTGTGTAAGGAGCACATAAGGAGTGGAAAGAGGCTCCAGTGAGGAGTTAGCTCTGCCCGCCCACCATCCTTAGGGCAGAGTGCTAGAGCAGAAGGCCCTGCGGTTAGACTACTGTGTGGAGTAACCTGGGTACGAGGTGTGCACTGACAACAGCCTCAGAGAACACGGTGCAGGGACAAGCGAGCCACGCTGTGGGCTTTCTCTCCAGCAACTTTTGCTCGCTCCATATGAGGAGCAAAGAGAGCCATTTGGTCGTAGCTTCCAGAAGGGGATTTTTGGAAACGCGTGGTCGTTTGTTCTAACCAGAGGGGGGTCGGTGACACTCGCGTGTGAGAGCGGTGAAGCTTTCTCTGCGACTGGAAGAGGCTTTGTGAGAGGAAAAGCGGAGAGGGACGTGTGAGCAGGAACCACCGTGGGAGTTGGGCCCCGGGGTGTGAGCTCGGGAGGCCGAGGCCGGAGGCCGGCCTGGGGGCGGGGCTCTACCTGCCCGCGGGGACTTGGCCCTCGCTGGGGCCAGGCCTTTCACCTGCTCCTGCCCTGTGATCTGTTGACAAAACCAGGAACTTCTCCCTGCCCTTGGCTAAATTACAAAAATGCTCCCAAACAAGCAAACAAACCAAAGCCTAGACATTGAGTAGACGCAAATAGGAAAGCACCTTCATTTTTATTTTAAAGCATAACAGTGTCTTCCTCTGAGATAGTTTTACGTAGGTGCTGTAGGAAAGCTTATCTTTAATTTTGGTTTCAGATATCATTTAGAGGGAAGCTTGCCTTTCAACATGGACTTGGTGAAG
This sequence comes from Thryonomys swinderianus, assembly GCA_004025085.1. Classification (NCBI taxonomy): domain Eukaryota; kingdom Metazoa; phylum Chordata; class Mammalia; order Rodentia; family Thryonomyidae; genus Thryonomys; species Thryonomys swinderianus. The sequence goes on from PVIC010026752.1 coordinate 10,880, forward strand.
TAGATGTAAATATGCACTGATTGCTTTTCTTTCTCTCCTTTCTTTCTCCCACTCTCTCCTTCCCTCCCTCCCCCTCTATCTCTCCCTTTCTGTCTCTTTCTTTCACTCTTTCTTTTTTCTTTTTTCCTTCCTTTCTTCCTTTCTTAATTCATCCAAAGTACAATGTTTTCAAAGTGATTTACAAAGCCTAGCTCCAAAGGCAGATTTTACTCATGTTCGTATGATCTGGAAAAGCACTCTGTTCACTTCTGTTGCTATATTAACCTGGGCTAGAAGAGTATAATACTTCTTGCCCTTTACCTGAGGTAGTTATAAAGCATGCAGTCATTGATAAATAAAGAAAATGGAGGATTAATGATTTGCTTGCAAATGACTTTGATCGCTCTGGGGTGCATCAGTAAACGATGCCATATTTTCTATAACAAATTCTCGCAAAACTCGTATTCTACACCATTTCGCTGAATGGCATTTCATTAACTCTTTCAAGCCCAAGGAACATATGTGCACTGGTCTGTGGTTCAGGGAGGTTAGTCAGTTGTCTCCTGTGAGGGGAATTCTCCGCAGTGCTGCTCCACCTGCAACTTAGAGCTGCTGCTTTTCCAAACTAGGCGGAGTGACTCACAGGAAAAAAAAAAAGTATAGGTGTAGATTGTCAGAAGATTATAAAACCTGCCTCCTGTTGTGGCAGAATAAGGTCACTAGTGACTTAGCAGGAGCTGTTCTTAATTCTGACAGGTTTCTTTCAGTCCCTCGGTTATCAGTGGAAATAAAGGTTTTGATAGCTGGTCAGGAATGGTACTGCATGTCTGTAATCTCAGCACTTTGGGAGACTGAGGCAGGAGGACTGCAAGTTCGACCCACTGCGAGCGGACATCTTAACAGTTTAATGAGATTGTGCCTCAGAATAAAAACATGGCTGGAGAGATAGCTTAGTGGGAAGACCCTGGTTTCAGAGAAAAAGAGTTTGTATTGCTGAGAAAGTTCATCCTTTTAGGGGCTGCCTTGGACTTCCACCTCCATCCTCCTGAAACCTTTGTCACTGAGGGGATAAGGGATGTGCATTGCCCCATGACCCCGGCCCCATGCCGACCAGCTTCTGAGAAGTGTTGAGACTAAAAGCAAATTGCTTCCATAATTTTAGAAGAAACAGTACTAGTAGAAGTGAAGGATCTGGTCTTTAAAGCCAGACTCCCTAGGTTTCTGACCCAGATCTGCATTTCAGCTGTGTGACAGCATTCAGGTTACTCAACCTCTCTGTGATCGTGCTTCTCACTTGTAAAGTGGGGATCAGTGTGATCCCCATCTTAAAGAGTTGTTGTGTCGAGGAAATGAAGTAATGTATGTAACTGACAGTGCCTGATAAAACCACTCAATGACTGTTAGCTTTTATTATTTCTGTCCTTGTTTTCTTACATGAGAAAGAGGCTTAGACCAGATGGTCCCCAAAGTCTGAGCCAGTTCCAAGAGTCTGTGATTCTGTGCCGAAAAGGGACGCAACTTGCTGAATTTAAGATCTGCTTTCTTTTGTTTCTCTTGCTATTCTCTTCAAGTGAGAATTAACTGTATCTGGCCAGAAGGCTGGGACTAGGGTGGGAGAAGAGGGAGAAAGAGTGGGGGAGAGCGAAGGTTTTTAATGATCGACACACAGGACAGTGACTACCCAAATAGAGTCACACATTTAGGATGGTGGTTTTCTTCGCTTCAGCAACCAGAGACGTTGTATAATTACAGTTAAATATTTTCTCTCTGAAAGCACAGAGGCCCAGCCATCCAACTTACAAGGTTTCAAAGCAGGACTGGTAGTATCAGGTAAATTGAGGACAGTCTGACCTTTTCTCGCCTTCCTTGTCTGTTCCTTATTTAAGAGCACTATTATCTTTGCATAAAGAGGAGCTTGATACATGGCAGAATTTTTTAGACCTTTCTTTAGCTATATTGTTTTGCATTATGAAATCCGTTCATTTAGCAATCACAGTTTGAACCAGACATGGTGGTGCATGCCTGTAGTAATTCCAACACTCAGAGGCTAAAGGAGGAAGATCTCAAGTTTAAGTCCAGCTTGGGCAACTTAGCAATTTAGTGAGACACTGTCTCAAACCAAAGAAATAAAAAAGAGCTGGGGATGTAGCTCAGTGTGATGGCCCTGGGATTTAATTCCCAATATCCTCTCCGTAAAAAAGAATGAATAAAGTACCATGCCATGGTTTTTATTCTGTACACAAAGTTTTATATACATCCCATGATCCAAGGTTAGAATGTTATTACCCCTTTCTAACCTTAAACCCATATCTGTTCCCAATCACCAGTCTCTCCATATTTCACCCAGCCCTTATCTTGCCTCTGGTCACCCTAATCTATCTCAATGAATTTTGCTTATTCTCAATATTTCACATAAATAGAATCATAGAATATACAGTGTTTTTGATTAGGTTCTTCTATTTAATCTGTCTTCAAGGCTTATCTAGCTCCAACTTGCATAGGAGAGCATGCCTGACTTTTTCATGTCTAAATAGTATTCCACTGTATGGGTATACCACATTTTGTTTATCTGTTTACTAGTTGATGGACATGCAGGTTGTTTTACATTTCAGCTGCTATGAATTATGCCACTATGAATATTTGCATAGAGAATTTTGTGTGTAGAAATAACGTTTTCTCTAGATAAAGGAAGGGAATGCTGGATTGTAAAGTAGTTCTGTTTAGGTTTTGAGGAATTGTCAAGTTGTTTTCCAGACTGGCTGCAGTATATTCTTTCTTCTTTCTTTATTTTTTTATTTTTGAAAACAACTTTATTGAGATATAACTAATGTGTAAAACAAGCAAAAAAATAATGCACATATTTAATCTGTACAATTTGATAAGTGTATACATATATTTCTGTTCATATTATAAATAAGTTTTGGCTTCAACAGTCCCCAGCATTCCATTTTTTCTTTCTCTTTCTCTGGTCAGTGACCTCTCTTTTCCAAGTTGAGGGCTCTACTGTGTTTTGTTTTGCTTTGCTTATTCTTTTATCTGTACTTACTCTGAAAAGAAATATTTTGAAGCTTTTTTTGGACTTGAAGTATGCAGTGAATTTTCATGAAACTTCTCCCAGAACAATTTGCATTGTAAAGACCACAAAGCAAGCCAAAAGAATGACTTTCTAAAGCTAGAATTTCAGGAGTCTGGTTCCTAGAGAGAAAGAGACTTGGGAAAAAAGAAAGGGAGAGTCCTGAAAAGCAATTCCATATCAGTGAGTGCAGCCCACTTAGAGCTGAACTAACCCTGCTTGACTCTCAGGGCTGTTGTGTAGGTGTTTAATGTAGCAAGACATTAATGTCATCGTTGGTACAGTGTGCAGGGTTGTTTGATCATAGTGTAAAGTTCACCAATCGAAGAGTGGGCTCCACTCACAGCAGCTTCTGTTATTTTTCTGAAACCACGCATTGAAGTGTTGGCGACTGCTCTCTTCAGTTTGACCCTGTTGCTTCTGGTTGGAGTGTCTACCAGCCATGCCTAGCAGCTCTGAGACTGACTCAGAAGCTTGCCAGCCCTGCTCTTCTGTGAAGTAATTGTCTACATGACAGAAAAGTTAAGTCTTGAGCAAAATTAAGCAAAAGGCACCTCAGGATTTCCACACACTCCTCCAGCCTCAGAGTTTAGTGAAGAGAATTTCCTAGAACAGTGCTTTACCATGAGCACAGACGTCATTTTCAGATTGTTTGATTTCATTTTCCTCCAAGATCCACTTAAGTAAAAAAGTAAAAAGGAAACACGGAGAGTTAATTTTCACTGTCGCTGTTATGTAAGCCTAATATAGCTGAGGAGTTCACTGTGTGATCAACATGCCCTGTGTAAATGAGAGAGTTGGCACTCTTTTTGCATGAAGGCTTTAGAGTCCAATGTGTCTGTGTGTGCACCACACCTCAACCCCAGCAGCTGTATTTCACCTGCTTCCCCAGTTCCGTGTGGTCCGTCTCTACCTTATTGACAGCACAATTGCATAGTGATTCTGGTACAAGGCTTTGTTCTGTTCCACTTGTGAGCACCATCTTTGCACTCTCGGGAAGACACACGGTTGATCTGGTAGATCTGTGCCAGTGGAAATGGGTTCCTGATGAGTGGGCACGCTGTAGAATAACACTTCTCAGAGGCGTCTCATCCTGGCAGAGACCTTTCGTTGCACTCTCCGAGGGCGCTGCTGAGAGCCAGGGTGGAGGAATTTCCCTATGTCGCCTCCTCTGTCTTATTTCCTTCTTACCACAACTCCTCGCCTTGTGCCTTGTCTCTTTCTCCTTAATACAGCCTGAAATATTCCCTAAAATAAGTTGAGTGGGCCGAAGCGACCCCTTTGTTTTCTTCAGGGAACACACAGAGGGACAAGAACAGGAGAGTTCTCCACCTAATGCCTAAGGCCCACAGTTTCCACACCTGGTGTTTTGAAAGCACCATTTAGCTTCTTGATCTCAGATATTTATGTCCAAGCCATAGAGGACTCCAGAGAGCCGCTAATCTGATGCCACTTCCCCTGGGGTGTGAACCCCAACATGATTCCCTGCCAAAGGCTTAGATTCATAGGAGAGAAGGAAGGGTGAACATTGATTTTAAAAAGCTCTTTTTCATTGTTAGGGCAGTTCTAATTCATCCTATGAATCCCTATGTTTTTTTCTCCACCGCCACATAAAACTTGTCATGGTGATGCTAAAGATACTTCCATCAATCAAGTTGAATTGGAGAGGGCAAACTGGGATGGAAAATATTAGTGGACTTTGAAAAATGTTTATTATTGAAGCATTTGGGATCTCACCTACGAGGCCACTTAGAGGGCAGTCTTAGTTTAACGTACTTTGTTGACTTTATCACTAAATGTAAGTAACATTTCCCTGCCATGTAGGGATAGTGATTACTTCACAGACTGGAAATCTGTTAGCACGTACAAAGATTTATGATAACGAGAAGTATGGTACATCCCAGGAAGTTAGGTGGCTTGGGGTTTAGTTTTCACATTGGAATCTTAGAGTGAATTGATTTCAATTTTGCCTCAGGTGTAATACTGAAATAATACCAAAATAATTTGTTTCCATCTCCTTATCAGCGAGACTTCTGTTTAGGAAGATCCTTGATTTTCCCTAAGACAGTGCTCAGGAAGTGCGAGAGAGAGCATTTGGCTTTTGCTGTTGTTTGCTTTCAGAGTCTAACTATATAGCCCAGGATGGCCTGAGACTTGCCATATACCCCAGGTTGGCCTTGAACTCAGCTATCACGCGTCTCAGCTTTAGGAGTGCTGAGATTACAGGCAGGAGACACCAAGCCTTGCCTAATTGTCTTGGTTTGAGACTGGTTGAATCTGTCAGTTGTTCAAAAGGAATGAATTTACCTAATGGGCTGCTAGAGAGAGAGAGAGAGAGAAAGAGAGAGAGAGAGAGAGAGAGAGACAGACAGACAGACAGACGGACAGACAGAGACAGGCAGAGAGAGAGACACTACCTCCCACTACCACCAAGGACTTTAGGTGATTTGGGATCTTATGTGTGGTCATAATCAGAAAATCCTTATAGTTACCAATGTTAATAGAAACTTTGTGTTTATCTTTTGTCCCTAACAAAGAAAGTCTCTCCAAGACGCTAACGATGAGCGCAGCCTACAGCCATTCAGAAAGGCGCTCTGTGGATGTGAGGGTGTAGATGTTAATTCCTCGCCACACAATTCGCATGCAGGGGCTGCAGGGCCGAGCACCCTGCTTACATTAATAAACATTTAAAAACAAAGGGCGGGCACAGCCCTCCTTTGTGTGGCCTGCTTACCGGGGTGCCTGTAATCCCTCACCCCAAGCCAGGGAAACGTCTGGGCGGTGCGGGTGGCTGGGTGGGGATGAGTGCCCAGCGCGGAGTATAAAGGCCTGAGAAGAAACCGCGTCCGTGTGAGGAATAATTAAACCGGCTCCATCCTGAGGCCAATTAAAGGGGGAAAGGGGAGGGCGGGCCAAGACAAAACCCACCGTCCACAGCAAAACGCGGAGAGCTGAGAGCACATCTGTTCAAACCAGGTAGCCTACAGGATTGGAGTTGTCTGGCAGGAATTGAAAGGGGCTGGCTGCGTCACGAAATTAAACTTTCCAAGTAGAGAACAGAGGAGGACCCTCGGTGGCGGCGAGCCACATGGCCTTGTGCAGTCTTGAGCGGCCCCTTTCAGACGGAATAACCGGAATAACCGAGCCGGGCCCGGGTCTTGGACAGGGAGCCGGCAGAGTTATCGCCGCTGGCCGGAGGGGGATCGGGTTGCAGATCTGCCGGTTCCTGATGGGCCTCTGCTCGGCCCAAGCTCGGCTCCAGTCCCCGCGCAGGCCCACGACCGAGCCAGGTCCGGGCTGTCGCTCCTGTGCGTCCCAGGCTCTTCCCTTCGCGCTGGCCCCCGAGGACGCCCTGTCCCTGCCCCGGGCGGCGCCCCGAGGCCTCGCGCTGCCCGCTGACCTCCCTCTCTTCTTGCCCACGGTGATGAGAGTGCCGCGGCCCCCGGGGGACGACCCCTTCCGGCGCTGCGTCTCCCTTGGGCGCCTCCCGCTGGGCCCTGGCCCTTCCAGGCCTCAGAGGCAGGGCCCGGGTCGGAGGGCTGCGAGCCCCACAGGGACGAGGTGTTATTTTGCTTGCGAAGTGCTGGAACTGTGCAGACCTCGCCGGAGGTGGTTTTACATGTAAAAGTGAAATTCAGGAGGCCAAGCTTGAGCGTGTGTGTGTGTGTGTACACGCGCACGTGCATTCACATGCACGCATGTTAATTTCGCAGCTCCTTTTCCTGGTTGGCCTGGTGCTGTTTCAGTTCTGTTCAATAACATGACAGCTGTTGCTTTCGGTATTGAAATGGATTAAATAATATCACCTGAAGTCACTGCAGAAACCCTCTCCTCTCCTCTGTGTCGCCCCTATAGAGAACGCAGCCTATTCCTCTGGGCAGAGTTTTAACACAGAGAACTTTGACAAGTATCCTTTAAACAGCTTTGACGTGTGTTTTTGTTAGGCTGCGTCTGATTTCTCGAACACTTGAAAGTGAGGGCCTTCCAGCGTCCCCAGTGTCTTATATGGCTCTTGTCTTGGTTCTGAGGAATGCGCGAAGCCGCCTGATGTTTGCGAGCCTCCAGAATGTGGAGCCTTGACTTTGGTAGTTGTCCTCCCCGTGCCCAGGCTCCTGCTCCCCTCCCCCGCCAGGCCGCTGCAGCCCGGCCGGAAGGGACTGTTATCATGCTCCTGCCTAAGCCACATTATTTTTCTTCTTAGAAAGTTACACTAGCAAAGATGTTCTTGATGTGTGATTATTAGTCTTAAACGGGCTTGTGTGCTTTCCTGTGACTGCTCCATGAGGACCTGGCAGGACCACCACCAAGCCCACCGTCCACCCTCCAGAAACTGCCCAGGGAATGAATGTTAGAGAACTAGAAGGCAGGAAGGTCGGATTTCCTCATTCCTTGGAAAATCTATGAATTCATTCCCTCTATAAATTTTCACCAGCACAGTGTCTGACCCACCAGGCCCATTTTTAACTCCATGAGGATGAATTCCTCATACCAGGAACTGGAGGGGACAGTGGAAGGATTATTATGGAGGTTGACAGTTCACATGCTACATCTGATGCTACAGAGACTGCAGCTAAAATATAAGGGTAGCAATAATAATAGCACCAATGGTTACAGAAAGGAAAGGAAATAATTGCTGCCCCTGCCCCTGCTTTGCACCCGCTCCAGCTACTGCCCTGGCTCCATCCCTTCTGCAGTGTCAAGCTGAATGTTTTGGAGCATCTTTCCGCTGCGTCCCTTTGGGCCTAAATATGCAGAGACCGGTGGTCTCGTTGAGATCCCGTTAGAATAAATCTCATCGGCAACGTCACCTCCTCAGTTTTGCCTAAGTGAATGAAAGTTATGGAAGCTTAAGTTTCATCAGACAGCTTTGAACGTCATCTGTTTGTGAGGTCTTGGGGAGAACTCTTGACTGGACATATGTCAATAGTAAAAAGCCTACAAATCAATCTCTTTTTAATTGCGTTAATTTTTTCATCTTGAAAGCATTTTTGTTTCAGATCTTTGACATTTTTGTTCTGTGAGACCAGAAGTCTGGTCTATGTTGATGTATTCACTGCTTTAATCATTAGCAAACATTAGTAGTTATGAGATTTCCATGTATGAGCCAGTATGAAAGAAGGGGAAGGTGACAAAGGTGTGTAAGTCCCGGACCTCAGTCTCAAAGAGCTTACAGCCTACTAAGGAGCCTGAGTCATGGTCGCCAGCGCTGTGACACGGCAGCTGACTCAGTTCTCTCACAGCTTGTCCCTGTGACAGGAGTGTGGCAATAGAGGTCATTCCCAGTCAAAGTTCACTGCCGCCTAGATGACTCATGCACAAGCTTGCTTTTCTTTGAGTCAGAAGGCTCCTCTTTTAAACTTGGGTAGCCCGAGAAGCATTCTGTGTTTGCTTCTGTACATTTAGCTCGGTCCTTTCTACCTTTCCACTTCCACACTCTTTTGTTCCCTTCCTACCTTGGGGGGGCGGGGGTGCTGCCCGCCTCTCCACCTCTCTCCCACGTTGCTATTTGCCAAACTTGTGATTTGAGACCACTTGGCATTTCCCCGGGGCTGGCTGGAATTTACCACTCGCTGAATAGGCATTCTGTGACATTTGCTCACCTGGGCAGCTTAAGCTACTGGTCTCTGCCTGCCGGGAAGGAAGCTGAAATTTACCTCTGTGCTCCAGGGTTCTAGCTGGCAGCGAGACAAACAGCGATGCTTTCTAGAAGCCAGAATTAATTTTTATCATGGTGCCCATATATAGTTTTATATATATATATTCATGTGCACATTTATTATGTATTCAATAAATGCATGTAGACAATTTGCACATTATCTGTCATTCTCTAGTCATTATTTTAACAAATTAAATTTTCATGGTTAGCTTCATCTTTCACATTCATACCCTCCCATTCCACCGAAACCTTGTTTCTTCTTCCTCCCTTCCCTGCTGGTAGGAGACACTGGGTTCACTCGCTGCTCTTTGAGGCCTCATGCCCGTAGACCGGCTGTCTCCTTGGGCTCTACTGAACTCGGCTGATGGCTTTCTTATTGGGGCCTGCCCGGCCTTCTGCTGGTAAGGAAATAGCTGCCTGTCTCTTTGGATCAAACCGGTCCAGGAGCCTGTTCAGTGCAGTTGCTGGGACAGGCCAGCCCCGGAGGCTTCTCTGGCTCTCAGACTCACAGTCTGTCTGTCCTGGCTGTCAGCCGAGGAAGGAAAACAGGCAGCGTCGATGAAGAAGATGATTCTTTGTACTCTCATCTTCCAAGCAATTGGAAGGGGAGAGTGGCTGTGGGCCTCAGGCGAGGAGAAGGTCGGGGTCACCCCGGAAAGGAACAGAACAGGAATGATGTCCTCCCTCCACTGTCCACACCTGCAGACAGGTAGTGGCCACAAAACAAGTATGAAGCTAGGGACGATGCTCATGGTGTACACCTACCACCATTCCTGCTGTTTTTAAGATTAGGAAACTGTGACACAAAGTTTAATAAAATTCTCTCAAGCCACGTAGCAACTGAGAGGCTGGGCCGGGACAGGTTTGACTCTGTAATTTTTACCAAGTGTAGAATTTTCTATAAACATATTCATTCCCATTGAGTGACAGCCCTTCTGACTATAATTCTTTCAAGAGAATCCAGGGAATCCTACTCAGTTGTCTAAATAACAAATCATGTGGCTCTCTACCCATCTCTGGCCCCGCTCTTTAGTGTAGAAATTTAATTATCCCATGGCTGTGGTTGGCTGCAAAAATGTAAGCAAAAAGTCTACCGGCTTTGTCCCAGGCTATGAGCATGGTGGATTTCTGTTATAAGTGGCCAAAAGCTTGACTGTCTTTGAGTGTGTGTCGCCTCATCCAGCTCCTTCTGAGGAGCCTGGTACTCAGTGTTTGGAAAGGGACGCTCTGTCTCGTGCCCCCTCTTGTTCTGTACTCCTCCTGTGCAGCCGGGCTCAGAGCCCTGGGCTTGGGTGCATCCTGGAAGGAAGCCTCCTGCGTGGGACTGGACTGCCTCCTTGGTCCAGTCACAGAGGTCTCCGGCCAGAAGAGCACACTAAGCAGAGAAGTGGGTGTTCTCAGTTTGGGGGGGCATCTGTCTCCTAAGGAATAGGGTGGGTCGCTGGACAGCCTGGCGGACAGTTGCGGGGTGCGGATGGTACCACTGGGGCTCCTGCTGTCCTTTTTGCCTCAGGTGTTGAAGACAAGAAACTAGTAATCATCTTAATAATGATGAGAGTAGTGTAGTATAATTCCAGGCGTCCATGCATAGATCTATTATTTATAAAACAGTATATTTGGAAAGGACATTTTAGAGAAGAAGAAAATGAATTTGTCTTTAATCAAACTGCCATTACTCAATACCTATTTTCAGTGTCTTATTTTCCCAGTGTTGACGCTTTGTCTTTGTCATTGTCATTGTGCTCCTGGCTGTTTGACTTCTCCATTTCTGGGCATGTACTCAGGGGTGCAGTTCTCTTCGTGTGTAGGCAGAGCATGTATGTATCATATTTGTATTTGTATGTATCGTATTTGTTTACTTATTACTTCTCTGGCTTCAAAGAGGAATTCAGGCAACATCTTAAAAATGTGGAACGCGTACAGAGAGATTTACTAAAGAGAGAAAAATAAGGTAGGTTAATAAAATAAAATGCAAGCTAATGTAAATATGTAAAACTGAATTCATGCGATCCTGTGTCATTGTAAACTTTCCAGCCCACTTGCTAATAAGGAAAGAGGTTCCCATTTCTTTGAGCCAGTTTAGTCTAGGGTTTTGTTCACTCTGGGTCTTAGAGAATCCGATTACTGTTTTGACTCTTATTTTTTGCTACAGCAAAAGCAAACAAGAAAAAAAAATCATTTTCAAAAGCACAGTATTTAGAATTCAAAACAAACCAGTTGTTTAGGAGAAGCAGGATCGCTTCTCGGCCTTTTGGCTAAGATCAAGTGTAGGAGAAGCAGGTATTTTTTTTCCCCTGGTATTGAATCTCATGAAGAGTTTCTTCCACACATCCTAATAAGATGCTCAGTGATATAGTGGTCATTTTCCTCAAGAACATTTTCCTCAAAAATTGTTTTACCATACCTTTTTATACAAAACCTCCTGTACTCAGATTTTATTATAATTATAGACATATGACCCAATTCCCTCATTAGACTATTAATTACTTGACCATAATTTTTGAGATTTGTAAACTCAACACACAGCACATGCTCAATTAGTATTTTTATTTTTTTCGAGACAGGGTCTCGCTTTGTAGTTCAGGCTGACCCTGAGCTCACTATGTAGCCCAGGCAAGCCTGGAACTCAGCAATCCTCCTGTCTCTGCCTCCCGAGTGCTGGGATTTACAGGCGTGAGCCTCCAGGCCCAGCTCAATTAGTATTTTTTTAATTCCAACAAGATTTTATCAATTTAGCCAAAGATGGGGGAAAATTGTTAACCTTATTTGAGTGCTGGCTATTCCCCCTCACCCCTATAGATCTGGGGTTGAACTCAGGGCTGGCATACTGAGCTACGTCCCCAGCCATCTATCTTTGTAGTTTGAGTCAAGGACTTGCTAAGTTGGTAAATTGCCTAGAATGGGTTCAAACTTGTCACTGTCTTGCCTCGATCTCCCACAGTGTGGGGTCACCCCAACTTGGCTGAATACTGGCTACTCTTGACTGAAACTCCCTTATAGGACTCTGAAGTCTGCTGGAAATAAGCACAGACTAATAAATGCTTTGGGCTCTGTCTTGATAAATGCTATATAGAAACGTCAACACTGTCTTCTGTGAAATAAAGTCGAAGGCTGCTTCTAACATATTCTCAGTGCAGCTGTTGTCTTCCTTTGGAGTTTGGCGATGGCTCTTTAGTGCAGAGATGTAGGGAAACCAGGCTGAGGAGGACTCGCGAGGTTTTGGAGAGAGGGGAGAGGAAGTTGCCTGTGCACTTGCATTTCAGCTTGGTTCTGTTTTGGGATCAGCGTCCCATTCTTGGACTAATGAGCCCCATGTCTGACCCCAGGTCACCGAGCTGGAGCTACCCTGAGTTCACTCTACACTTGGCAGTGTGGTAGGGCCAGGCGGCTTTTGCTGTTGTGTGAGCAGCAGAGTTGTGACCGCCCTTGTGATGGTTGTCACTCACTGGCTTCCAGAGATGTGAGCCATAGGCAGGGGGGACATGGATATGAAGTAGAGGCTACGTGAAGCCCAACGCTATCACAGCTGCTTTTGTCTTGTGTGTTAATGTGTTCATGTTCACTGAAACATTGGTCAGAAGTAACTTTTGCCTTCTTATTTCCTTGGCTACCTCGTTTCCTCTTTTCGTTCCTTACATTTCATTTACTTCTCTGGGTGTAGACTGCATGTGCAAGGTTGGGCTCTGTCCTGAAACGGCTCTCCTTCAGGAGAAAGGAGGACCTTTTGGGGAGCCTTTGAACTAGCTCTCGTAGGTGGCCGTGCATGCTTATGCTTAACCCTGAGTGTGCGCTCAAGAAAATGTGTCCTGAAAGTGCATTTTCTTTCCTCTGCGATTGGAAGTCCATCTTTCGGATGCTAGACTCCTAGCTCACCGTGCTGTGTTCATCTCTGTACACCTTGCCCATTATTTATTCTTCATCTGATTTATTGTTTTTACAGTTTAAATTATATGTCAATCATTTGTGGAGATACATATGCATACTGTAAGATACATTTTTCTGTTTGTATCTTTCTATATAAAAATAATAAAAATACATATATATTAAAGTACATAGGGATGGATTCAGGCATGCTAGGCAAGTACTGTGGCACTCAGCTTGGTCCTCAGCCTTCAGTAGATGGACTTTGTACTAAGCAAGTGTTAGCAGAAGGGAGAACACAGAGAGAGGGAGGAAAGAAGGGAGGACGGAGAGAGGGAGAGAGGAAAGGGGAGGTAAGGAGGGAGGGAGAGTTGGGAACAAAAATTTGTAGATCATCTGTCCTGATCTACTTTGGGCCTATTTATATCTTTAGATTGAAACTTCAAACCCACTTAGGCCACCACTGCTGTGTTTGCTGTTGTTGTTGTTTTGTTATGGTTGACTTGAGACAGTCTACTGTGCATTCCAGGCTGGCCTTGAATTCACTATATGACCCATAACCCAGGCTGGTCTTGAACTGGTGTCCATCCCCTGCCTCACCTTCTCAGTCTGGGGTTACAGGTGTGCACCACCATACCCACCAAGTTATTCCTCCATTTCTGTCAGTTTTTGAAGGGGTTCTGGAAGTCTTCTTTCAAAACGACTTTTTTTTTTTTTTTGCTTTTTGGAGACAGGGTCTCGCTTTGTAGTTCAGGCTGGTCCTGAGCTCACTATGGTGCCCAGGCAAGCCGCCGCGAACTCAGCAATCCTCCTGTCTCTGCCTCCCGAGTGCTGGGATTACAGGCGTGAGCCACCACGCCCAGCATT
>PVIC010026753.1:0-24321 GCA_004025085.1 Thryonomys swinderianus
CATATACTGGTACAAATTTCCCAATGTTATATGTGATTTTGAGATGTATATAAATTGTACCAATAAAGAATCCAATTTAAAAAAAGCTTTGGAAAGTAAGTAATTAGGGGAGGTGGGTTGCCAAAAACGTGTAATACAAGAGAGAAAAAGACCAACAGACTAGCTGGCTTTCTGATTGACCACCATCAAAAAATTGTTATCAGCTCTGGTTTATGCTGATTTGTCAAACAAAATGACTTGAAGTTTTTAACACGTTAAATTTTAAGTAATTGTGAATCATTGAAGCAGAGATGTGCTGAAGGAGGGTTGGAGTTCTGGAACTGGAGCATATATGAGAGATGAGGGATTTTCTCTGCAAGAAAAATACTGAACATCTACTATGTGGTAAGTACTTAAGAAATAAAATAAGAGATGGTTTGCTGCCAAGGCTAATGGAAGAACAGACTGAAACAGAGAGGGAGGGAAGGGGGAAAAGGGAGTAAGGGAGGGAGAAATAGAGAGAGAGAGAGAGAGAGAGAGAGAGAGAGAGAGAGAGAGAGCGATTACACTGAGAATCATGGATGGAAATAAAATGATGCCAGACAATGATGGAAATAAAGTGATCCAGACAAGGGATGCTGGTGGCATAGACCTGGGTGGTGAAAGTCAAGCAGAGATAAGAGAGACTCTAGAAATCTTTGAAAAGGTAAAATGTTCAAGTCTTAGTAACTGGAGGGCAGAAGAATTGGGAAAAAATAAGAATCAAGATATATCATGTACAGATATAAATTCTTAGTGAAGACTATTATAATGTATACCTAAAAGGCACCAATAAACTCAGTTTATTTTTAAAAAAAAGACTTAGTAATTTATTGAAAGGTTAAAGTCAGAGTCAGAGAGGAGTTAAGAATGACTCTGAAGGGCCAGAGATTGAGCTCAGTAGTTCCAGCAACTGCCTAGCAAGCACAAGGTCCCTGGTTTGATCCCTGGTAACCACATACAACAATACTGGGTGTGGTGGCTTACACCCGCCAGCAATCAGTACCACATACCACAGTGCACTGGTGTGGTGACTCACGCCTGTAATCCCAGCACTCTGGAGGCAGAGGCAGGAGGAGTGTTGAGTTCAAGACTTGCCTGGGCTACATAGTGAGCTCAGGGCCAGCCTGAACCACAAAGCCAGACCCTGTCTTAAAATAAAAAAATAAAAAAGAATGACTCTGGAGACTAACTAGGATAATGGAATCAATGGTGATAACACCAACTGTAAAAAGTAATAGTTTCTCAAGGAGCAAGTTTATAGAAGAAGAACATAATTTGGTTTTGGATGTGTTAAGTCTGAGGACCATGTAGAATGTGCAGATGGAAATGTTAACAAAGTCTGATACAGAAGAATGAAGTTTAAAACAACTCATGGAGTTAAGATCAACATACTGCTAGTAGTTAAATGATACACCAGAATGAGATTGTCCAGAAGGGTATGTAGGGCATAAAATAGTGGATCAAGACAAGATCCTGGGAAATATAAATATATAAGGGACAGATAGAGACAAAAGGAATTATCAGACAGTGGTAGAAAATAAAAGCAAAGACTATGTGGTGGAAACTGAAATCCTGGCTCCCTGGTTGGAGCCAAGTTAAAATATAAATTAGGAAAAGAACGCTTCTCATCCCTTTGGCTAAAATCAAGTGTATAAATCAGGAAAAGGATGTGTAGAAAGCAAGGGGATGTTCACACTGAATGCTGTGCAGAAAATAGTAGATAACAGGAAGAGCTCAAAGAACCAGTAAATGAAGCAGAGAAGCCACATGTGGAGACCAGGGGAGGGAAGTTTTAGGGAGGATTGCCATGAATACACAATGTTGCAGAGTTAAGAATAGCCAAAGACTGGGGAAAGTAGCGAGGACTAAAACCAGACTGCAAAGAGACTAAAGAGGGAGTGGAAAGTATGTTTACTATAGCACTAGTGAGTGGCACTGTTTTAAGAAGTTTGATTGGAATGAAGTAAAAAGAATGAGGGAAGAAAGACAGTCTAGAGAATCAAAGCATAGGGAAAGAGGTGGGGAATGTAGAGGCCAGCAGGAAAGGAGAGGAAGACCCATGTCTGTGATGTCAAGTGAAGTGTCTATCAAGATGCCTGTGACTTATGAAGTTAAATGAGAAAAATGAAATCAATGGGGATACAGGAAGTTATTAAGCAAGAAGGGATGAATGCGGGAAAATATTTTGTGAGTTGAGATGTCAATTAATTAAGTTGGACGAAATATAGCATATGCCTGATGATCTCACAATATAATCAAACAGAAATATTGGTTCTAACTCACAATGGTAGGCGTGAAACATTTGGGACCTAGAACAAGGTCTGTTGACCCCTGTGATGGAGAAGGTGCTAGGAAGAGGGTAAACTTGAGTGGGAATAAGGAAATTATGTAGCCCTAGGCAGGTGCTAATCCAGCTGCCAAGAATCATAGCAGAGGTATCACTTTTTTCTTCCTATTATAGTCTTCCTTCATGTAAATTGGAGTATTTTATTTTGCTTTAAATGGAGATCCTTACCTGAGTGCAGGCCCACTCGAATTCGGACTGGCACCTCTGGCATATGACGCATCTTGAAAGTGCCCACAGAGCTCAGAATATCCAGGGACATATTTGCAATCTCAGCTGCATGCCTACTGCCATTCCTCTTTGGGAGTCCTGAGGCTACCATGTAGGCATCTCCAATGGTCTCTACCTGGAAACCAGGGGAATTAGGAGGTAGCATTAGTATGTTTGCCTTCTTGAAGGGTAGCAATCCTAGTCTGCTCTGCAGGGGCCAAGGAGAGCTGAAAACTTGGAAATGAGAGAAAATCTATGTTCCTTATCTTCCCCACAGAAGTGTGCTCGCTACTTTAGACATTCTGCAAGTTGAAGTTTTTCAAATACATCCAAAAGATGTACTTCTGTGAAATCTATCAGGCTGGATTGCTACAAATTTGGGGCAAATCATTTAATCTCTCTGTCTCTCAAAATCCTTATCTATATACAATAAGGATAAAAACAGTAGCTATTTCATAAGGTTTTCTAAGGACCAAATATCTTATGTTTCAAAGCACTTAAAATCTGCCTGGAGCATAATATATATTAAGTGCAAGCCACTGTCATCATCATCATCACTATATGGGCATGACTTGAAAACCAGTCTGTACTGTACTGTAGCTATGATTCAACTCCAAAGAAAAGTGCGTAGCAATCAATAATAGGTCCTGGTTTATGAGTTTCTATATAGTCAATAACCAGATGGTTTTACAACTATAGAAGTTTGTCCTTCATGCTTGCATCCAAGGTCTCTTTAAGCCAGTAGTTTGATGAGAGTGTTTCTTCCCTCACATAAGCCTGCTTATCTTCACAGAGGAAGGAAGAATTATTTTTAATTGAATTCTTTTTTTGGTACGTTTTATATACAGCTCACAATCACACTCAACATTGGGAAATTTGTACCAGTATATGACACGAGTTAATTCTCATTTTTACCCATATTCCTACCCACCCTACAACCCTCACCTTCTATATACATGTGCTTTCTTTTTCTTTTCAAACCATATTTATTCTTTCCCCTCATTAATTTCCCTTACCACATTCCCTTTGAATATTTCCTATTTCATAAAATCTGTCATACATTCTGGAACTCTTTACATCTACAGATTCTCATACAGAAGGAAGAATTATAATGGGCATATTGTATAAGAGTGGGAATTCAAAGGCTGGCAGTTATCATATTCTGATGGTCCAAGCCGCAGGTTTGATAAGTCAATCACACAGGAGGCTCCAAAGATATAGATGAGGAGTTTAGAAGAACAGAGAGCCTGGGCAAGTAGACAGCTATGGGAAATCATGGATTGTATCAACCAGCATAAGAACATTGAAAGGGAAAAGAAGGTATAGAAAGGTCTGGTTGAAACGGAATGGTGGAAGGAGAACCAAATATGAAAACATCAACTTCATGATTGTGCTGTGACCTTCTCACTTCCATTTTAGATTAAGTGTTGGGTAAGTGATTCCAATTTTAGAGATAAGAAATGAAAATATGAAGGAGTTTGGTGATTCACTGCTGGTTCAATTTTTTATTTCTTTGGCACTGTGTTGTTTTTAATAAACAGGACTGAAAATTAGGTTCCATTTCTGGAT
The DNA here is from genome assembly GCA_004025085.1 of Thryonomys swinderianus. Taxonomy (NCBI): domain Eukaryota; kingdom Metazoa; phylum Chordata; class Mammalia; order Rodentia; family Thryonomyidae; genus Thryonomys; species Thryonomys swinderianus. The sequence continues at coordinate 4,145 of PVIC010026753.1, forward strand.
TCATATTGCCCTGCTCTCTCTTGGGAACAGTTCAATAGCTCCCTACTACAGCCGCAAAGGACTAAAATGGCTAATGGCCTTACCCCTAAGACCCCCCAACAACTGTCTGAACAGAATCAGCTGGATTGATTAAAACAGTGGCTGTGTTACTGCCTATGCTGAATCATCTTTGATTTTAGTTTCAACTGAATTATTTTTGCAGTGATTTGTTTTTCTCTTCAGGCTGCTTGAGGTCAACAAGTTAAGACAGGTAGCCTAATTCCATGGATTTTTCCTCCACTGTGGTTTCAGCATGTGCTTCTTGATTAACTTGCAGCTCCTGCTGATTGACAGGTATGATGTCTATTTCTGAGCCCTATTTAGGTAGCTTGGCCTAGCCCTGAGGCTTTCTAGCTGACCTGAAAGGGCCCTGTCTAATCTGAGATAAACACACTGCCTTGTGTGTGATTTGAGAGCTGGAACATTTCAAACTACTGTGAAAGATTCAATGAATGGAGCTACTCTTTCTCCACCTCTACCTTGATTCCTAGGACAGAGGAGCTGTCTAAACCTTGAGATGCCTGGGGCATCTTTATCAATCAATAAGACAAGTCTCCATGTTGCAGACAACATGGAAATATCCCTGCATAGCTATGAGGCTTTTATTCTTTATCTGCCTAGAGACAACAAATAAAAACAAGAGTAAGGAATCACGGTACCAAATGAGTGAATGCAGTCATCTGTTCTCCACTCATCTGTAACCTTTGACAGAAACTGATAGGCGGAAGGACTGAGAGAAGGTAGAAACAAGGGTTTGTACCTTCATGATTAATCACTTCCCTGGACTAAAGACCAATACATAGGCTTTTGGTTACTCTGTAAAAGTTCCAAAGCGCCCCAAGACTAGTAATTTTCTGTTATAATGCCAAGTTCCTTCCTATATTAAAACAGTACTTAATAGAGGACCAAATTTTCATACCAGGTATTAGCTCTACATAAACTTTATCAAGATGAGCTCTGTAGCAGCCAACAACTACAGGTAAAACACCAATAATTTTATGTCCTCCTCAGTGCCTAATGCGACACTGCTATACTGTGAGAACTCAACCACTAAAGGGCCATAACTCTCTCAACCTCGACCTCTTATTATTCCTGACTCTAATATACAGTTCCAGAGAAACTCACCCAGAAATTTCTTGCTAGGTTGAAAGCTGTCATTTTGTAAAGTGGGAAATTATATGCATTCCATCTAGCCTTTATCTTTGATGGGATACCAATGGAAGTGGTGTACTGCTTATATTTTCATTCCTAAATGACAACATTCTATAAAACTGTACCCATCAAATTTAAAACATGCATAGAACAGTAACCACATACAACAATACAGGGCATGGTGGCTCACGCCCATTGGCATTCAGTACCACAAACCACAAATGCTGGGCTTGGTGGCTTAAGCCTGTAATCCCAGCACTCGGGAGGCAGAGGCAGGAGGATTTCTGTGTTCAAGGCTTGCCTGGGCTACATAGTGAGCTCAGGGCCAGCCTGAACTACAAAGTGAGACCCTGTCTCAAAAATAAAATGAAATAAAATAAAATACACATAGAAGAGTCTCATACAAAAATTTCACTGTGAAATGTATTTTCCCGCTAATCAACGTACCTTGTAGACATCGTGACTGCCAATGATCGCATCAAAGAGTGTGTAAAGGTCGTTTAGAAGATCCACTACCTCGATGGGTTCACTCATGGCTGAGATGGTAGTGAAGCCAACAATGTCACTGAAGTATAAAGTGACCAAGTCAAAGCCTTCAGGTTCAACTGTGCACCCTTTTTTGAGGGATTCGGCAACTGATCTGAAAAGCAGATGTAAACAGTTCCTAAGAAGACCCCAGACTCCCTCTATGCTACATACACCCATTAAAACACAACCTTTTCAGCTTGCTGAGCTAAATTGCCAACTACATGATGAAAAAGAAACAATCACCTGGATAAAAACGTTACTCCACTTACTTATTCTGCAAATATATACTGAGTGCTTAACAATGTGCCGGCCATTGTGCCAGGTGCTGGAATATAACACTGAATAGGCAGGCTCTTCTGTGCTTTCATGGTTTTTCTTCTCTTCAGTTCTCAATACTTCTCCTTCGATATCCTCCCCAACCCCTCTGAATGTTCATAGGTTGTGGCCTTTTCATGAGACTAATTTCCTTAAACTTTCTCCTAGAAGATCATGTTACAAATGATGAAGTGTCTGGGAAAATTTGGAAATTGTAGCAACAGAAAAGGTTTTTGACCTATCAGGGAGGAAAAAAAAATGGAAAAGTAACCCTGCCACTTTCCCCTAGGAGCTCAAAGATTTGCCTTTTTTTACTCATCCTTCTTGCAAAGTTACAAAGAAACACAGAGAAAAACTGAGCTACCAAAGACTTAAATGACCAGCGTCATCCACAAGCAGTGGAGAATTAGGATGTGTGCTCCGTTCCCTTAGTTTCCAATTCTACCTTGATTTGAAAGTGTGACTCAAACCCACTGAGAATAGAGAGGGTGCAAAACAGGGAGAGGAAGCGGTTATTTGATGGTTAATTTCCTCTTCTTTTTTAAAACAGGACACACTGTTGAAAGGATTCACACTCCTCAGGTGTTCACACGTACGGTGGTAGCATCTGCGTCAGAAGCTTTTCTGTTTTCTGTTTTTCAATTTCCAGTTCTTCAGTCCGCTCCCGGATCAAATCTTCCAAGTTGCTAGAATATTGCTCTAACATCCGAAGCATAGAATCAATGATATTGGTCTTCTTCCCTTTATTGAAAGTTTTAAACTGGAAGCAAAAACAAAAAGAGTCACTAGGGAATGTTTATTCCCTGAACTCAGATGCTGCAGGTTTCCTTGTCACAAATCCTTTCCTCTAAAAATGTCAGCAGAAGAGAGATGAGCTCAGATGTGAAGAGCAAAAGACACCAACCACTTGTATTGCCAGTCACCTCGGCTTATCCACAGGGCTCCTTCCCATCCCAAGTAGTTCTTTCCCTTTTCTTCTGGTTCTGAACAAATGTGCTCTGAGCAAGTCGTTTTAATTGTGAGATGCTGGCCCAAGAATAATAACCTTTTCAAAAGCAGCAGGACTTGGTCTTGAGCCCCAGTGTGGTGCCAGTGAGGTAAGGGGATCAAGAGCAGAAAGGGATAGTTCACCCTGCGGATCACTGACCTATTCAATCATCCTTATTCTCAAAGCTACTATGATGCCACTTCTCTGATGGAGTTTCCTTGACCACTTGAGAAAGCTGAAGATTTAGATGGTAAGATCTACCCTTATATTTTTAGCATAGGGTCTAAGAATAATAGTGTCCCTAAGGGCCTGCCCTTTATGTCAGTCATGGACACTGAGAGGTGGCTACAGGCTAAGTAAACTTTTTGTGACCTTGTCTACTTCAAGGACCTTGGCATAATTTTAGAATGAGGAGGGGCAGGCCTTTCCATGCTGTTATATTCAGCAAGCATGTGGCTGACATCAGTAAAAGACTAGAGGTAGTTCTGCTGAGCTAAATTGCAAGGCTGTGCCCCAAAGAATCTTCTCATACTGCTAGGCCACTCATACTCTGTGTGGTACCTAATGCCCCACAGTGAACATTAGGAGTTTCTGAGCCTAGTCCACATCCCTGTGACCACCAAAGTGTTAGGGGTGACTTCAGTAGCTAGCTCAGAGCCTCCTATTGCCTAATTTAAGAAATTGACTTCTCTTCTAATTCAAGTGTTATTGAGTACAGGAGGTTAAGAAGCTACCTTGTCATCAGACAGGCTAAACTTCCACTGAAGCATTTTAGTAAGGATAGCTTCAGTAAAGTCTTATTTGAAAGTTGAATGGTGTACAATTTTCAAATCTATCACTGGCTTTTCTGCCGCCCTCTGAAATAAAGTCTCTAGCATTAGCCCAAGGGCAAATGTGTTTTCTCCTGTCTCATCTTAATTTTTTTAGAAATTTCACCTTTATGGTCCTTTGCTTTTTCAATACTTTTGAGTACCTGTTTGAGTACTCTCAAGCAACTCAGCCAGGGTAATGGAGGCATTGTTGGCTAGGGACATGAATTACTTCATAAACAGGGCCCCTGGGGCTTTCAATACAACTCTTTTTCTTTCCTGCCTCAAAATCCTGTCACTCATAAAGCATCTCAGTGCTGTGTTCTAGCCAAACTCAAAAAGTCTCTTTTCCAGAGCTGACATGACACGCCTGGAGAGGACCATCAGTTTCAGTATCCTGTAATTTCAACAAGGCTCTAGACTGTATGCTCCAACAGAAGACCTGTACTTTAACTCTCCTAGTAGTGCTCGCTCTGCCTTGTTCTTCATCCTTTCCTTTTCTTTTGGGAAAGAATCAACATCTTTAGAAATGTATTATCTTAAGAAGAGGGGCTTCAGCCAGAGATTTAGCTCAGTGGTTCCTGCGCCTGCCTAGCAAGCGCAAGGTTTCTGGTTCGGCCCCCCATAACCACATACAATAATACCAGGCGTGGTGACTCACAGCCACCATATCAGTACCATGTACCACAGTGCCAGGCATAGTGGCTCACACCTGTAATCCCAGAACTCAGGAAGCAGAAGCAGGAGGATTGCCATGAGTTCGAGACTAGCCTGAGCTACATAGTGAGCTCAGGGCCAGTCTGAACTACAAAGTGAGACCCCATCTCAAAAAAAGAGAAGGGCTTATAGCTTTCCTATACCCCTTATCTCAAGCTCTTCTCTGGAAACCAAAGGAATCTCCTACTTTAACATTCCATGTTTACATTTTTATCCCTTTTGATTACCTTTAAAATGCCACATCTTTCTCCTGACCCTCCACGACCTATTTAGACAGAATCATCTAAATGGTATATTCACCAGACTTCCTTGGGATCTACAAAGCAAACATGATTCTGTGAGGACCCCTGTCTATTGCAGTACCCATCTTCCAGGAGTCCTAATGCCAAATCTTGATGAGTTGACCCCATCATTAAAAGTTTCTTTAGCCAGATTGCAAATGGCCTAGGACAGAGACTCATACACAGAGAATCCCAATAACCAACCCTTGAGCTTTTGGAGGATGTGCTGGTGAGGTTTTAACACCAGGGGTTTCAAAGCAGCTATGCCAAAGGTAGCTTCTCCAAAGAAAGTGACCCCTTTCCTTGCAAGGAGCTCCTGAGAGAGACACGGTGAGTCAGCCTTGGTAATCTGGCTTTGTACCGGCTTCTGCAGCAGTCAGATTCAGAGTCTTTACCTGGTTAAATATGTCATCAAAGGTCGGTCGTTGTTCTGCAACCTCAGCCCAGCAATGCTTCATAAGCTGCAGGCATTCCGAAGGGGCATGCTCTGGAGGAACCACCGGTCTGAACACAGGAGGAGGGTGCTTAAGCTTCTCTATGATTTCTGCTCACACACAAGATGAGAAATGTTTGTAAATCAAAGCACCAAGATTCAACAAAGACAGCTCAGTTTTTTCCAAGAAAGGAGTTGGTCAGGAGAAAACGCGGAACCACCTCTTTTGTTTTCTCCTTCAAGGGCTTGAATATTGATCATATCTAAGAAAATTCTATATCAGATCTTTAGAAGAGACTGAAAACTTAGTCAATTGATTTATTGGTATATTTCAGCCACAGTTTTATTGCATTTTTGCTAGGTTTGACATATACCTTACCTGATTTCTATTCTAACGATGTAATTTCGATGACATACTCTCCTCATCCACCCCCAAATAATATAAGCCTTCTCTGCATTAAACTCAGTGAGGTCCACCTGCTGGCCTAGGCCTATCTCACATCCAGACATTGGTCCCTGGCTGGTCTCTGAGCAAAGGGAATTGAGAATGTCAAGAATAGTCTTAATCTTAATCAAGGCACCTCCTTTGTTGCTGGTCAATGAACCCCACTTTTAGTGGAACAATGTGCATCAGACTATGAGCTGAGTAATTTGCATGTACTGTTTCATTCGATGAAGTAAGCACTCTTAATTTTACATGTTGGGAAACTGAGGCATGGAGAGTATGTAACTTGCCCTAAATCACATGGCTAGTTGCAAAGTTAAAATTTGAATCCATGCAATCTCAATTTAGCATGATTTTCTTACTTCCAAACATCTCAGACCTCAACTACTTCCCTATTTAGATCGAAAAGCCATTAATGATCAAAGGCCTAGATGTTTTATAAAGGTAGAAAAATTCTTGGCAGCAAGAGAAAATCATTATCCCTCAATCCACACTGGGCCTAAAACAGATCTATGCTTCTAGTGTTGACTTCTTCAAACCACTCCTAAAACCCAAACATGGTCATGTCCCTGTCTTGCCTGTCTTGCCGAAATTCCCTTTGTGGCACCCATTACCCACAGAATAAAAACCAAGCTCTTTAACATGGCCCCTACCTCTTCAAACTCATTTCTCATCTCTAATCTCTTCCCTATTAAACCTAACTCTTACTCCACACTATAAACAAAATTTTACTTGGTCCACCAGCAACCGTGCCCCTCTTGCCCTTGTACTGCCTGCAACATTCTAACAGTACTGCTTTGCACCCTAGTAAGTGCCCCCACCTCTGAAGAAGTTCAGCTGTTGCCTCTGACTTGTCAGATCTTTGTAAAATCACCTGTTATTCTCCTTTAACCAGGGAAGCCCCATCGCAACATCATACTCTCAGTGAAATAGATTTTGTGAAAACAGACTATCTGAAATGAGACTATTCCATTTACTTCTGGGCAAACGGAGTTCTTATCTCTTTCTCAGGGCATTATCCAGTTAAATGGGTCACATCTTTGCTTAGGCCCAGTATGGTTCATGCCCTTGAGGATTTCATAACCCCACTGAGATAAATAATACACACACTTTAGCTGAGATAGGTACAGGTTAGCACAGAGAAGGTACTAGTTCCACAGTGTGGAAATCAAAGAAACCTTCCTAGAGCCATTGACAAGAATTACACAAGGAAGATGGGAAGGAGATAGGGGAACTGCAGCCATGATGAACAGCACATTCAAAGGCACTGAAGTAGGAGAGACCATGATGTTTTCGGGGCACTGCCAAGCATGTGGGTCAGTTAGTTTAGAGGGTGACAGAAGATGAACCTAGAAAGGTGGCAAGTGGATAGACTGTGAAGAACCTTATATGTGATGTAAGGAGCCTGGACTTCATTTACAAGTGATAAGAGAGCAGTGGGGGACTATAAGTAGAGTAGTGATGTGAGGGCTTACATAGGCCAAAGTACAGCAAAGTGATTTTTTTTTGTTTTCTCTTTTAAAAACTTTTATTTTGAAATCGATTTGGCCTTCTAGAAAAGTTATAAAGATAGCGCAACAATTGTCTGTATACCCTTCACTCAGTTTATCCTAATGTTAGCAACTTACGTAACCATAGTACAAAGAAAGTTAGTATTTGTACAACACTATTATTTGAATTACACTTATTTGAATTTCATCAGTTTTTACCTAATGTCCTCTATCTGATCAACAGTCAAATCCCATGTCTAACACTGAATGGAACTGTTTTGCTGTTGGCTTTTATGGAGCTGAAGAGTGAGTGTATCTAGTGGCTGTTTTTGTTATCTTCAAAATCTGTGACAGTTCCTCATCCTTTTTCTGTCTTTTATGACTTAAAGTACAAATTTTTGAAGAGTACTGGCCGGGTACTTTCTAGAATGTCGCTCAACCAGAATCTGAAGTTTCTCATGATTCAACTGCAGTGCTGAAATTTTTTGGCAAAAGTACCACAGAATCTACACTGTGCCCTTACAGCATGACATCTAGTGTATCTAATGTTGATGGCAACTGTGACCACTGGGTTATGGTTTTGTCTGCATGATCTTCCACTTTTACAGTTACAGTTTCTCCATCTGTGATCTCTACTTTGCGGGTTCACACTTGGCGTACATGCAGATATCTTATTTCCCCGAAACTTTTGCTTACTACTTTTACCACCCATTTATGGAGCCTACGTAATATCTATGTGTTCTGATGGGAGATGGAGATGAAAATTTGTGGCATGTCACAGGGAAAGACTGACATTCAAGAGCATCATGAAAGGTACTGAAATACTTAGCAAAAAGCGTTTTAAAATAGTAGATTATTTTTTTAAAGTACAAAAGCATTGACATAGGTCGTGTAAGCTCTTGGATTCGGTCGCAATTTCAAGAAAGACCAGCATCCTGAGTGGGAGAAATTCTTTCAGATGCCTAAAGCTTCCTGACTCTAGGTCCCACTCCATACAGCACTGGATGCTTGCAGACTAGCAGGCTGCTAACACAAATACTCTTTTGGCAAATCACAACAGCCTCTCTTGGCCCGATGATTTGGCTAACAGTGGGATGTCTAGTGCTTTTTCTCACCTTCACCTTACCTTCAGCAGGCAGATCCATCATGCAGAATGGGGTGCCCCGGACCATCACTTCTTGCATGATGATGGCAAAACTGTAGACATCTCCTGCAAAAGAACCTAGTCTGCTGCCCCTTGGGGCTCTCAACAGTTCAGGGGCTGTCCAAAGCAACTCTGTAAAGAAAGCATTATCCAATGAATGCAGAGAGGACTAACTGACATCTGCAATGCCCTCAAGGGCTCTGAAGGTACTGTTATTGACTGCTTCATATTTTTATTAGACGGTGTGGCGTGTTAGTGCTCACCCCCTATTGTTCTAAAGAATTAGACACAACGACAACATAGTCCTCTCAGCATCCCAGGACCATGCAAGCAGACACAACAGAGATGTGGGGAAGGGCAAGAAGCCTGAAGTACAGACACTACCCAGCACTTGTTTTCTTGCTCTCTTGAGCCTTCAAGTAGCAGCTGGCAGGTTTCCAGGGAAAGACAAGTGCACCACCAGACTGGTTGCCATGGATTTGCTGTTTGCTAAGATCTATATGTGTCTGGTAATTTGATTGTGCTGGGACTCAGGGATTCACAAGTTGTTTTCTTCTGGTCTCCTCTGAAAGGGTTAGAGTGTCTTCAAGCCTATTCTGCTCCTTGCAGAGCAAAAGGTGCAGCAGTTACTTTAACTCAGTTCTGCAAATATTTATTGAGGATCTACTATGTACCAGGCCCATTTTTGATACAGGGACAGAATTACAGATTAATCAGCCTCTCCTTTCTCCTTAAAGAGTTCCCAGGTCCCTGGCAAGACAGCCAGGTGTGTCCTAGCTGTGGTACAAGAGAGATAAAGCACAGGCTACCACATAGTGCAGGGAAATGAATCTATTCAAGGCTAAATTTGAATGCCCACTGAGGATTCTGCTGCATTTCAGGCCCCATGCAGGATGAAAGATTAACAGTGCTTTCAGAGTTTATGTCAGTCAAAAATATTTGATTTGAAGAGATATTAAAAATATACTCTGGTAATATAAAAAGAGTAATCACCATTGGGAGGTATGCTTTAGGGTAAAGTCACGTAAAACTGTTATTTCTATGGCTTGAAGTAGTTGAACACTGTCAATTTCATCGAGTTCACACTAATGAAAAAATGAACAGACCAAATTAACCCAGGAAGGCTTCCTGGAAAAGTTAAATCTTAAATGCTTCATTAAGAAGGTCAAGGATGCAGCTTTCTGGAGCTGAGAGGGGGGTTTGCCGGGAGAAAGAACAGTATGTGCACAAGAACAAGAGGCAGAAAGGAGCAAATTGAGGGTGGCTGGAGGGTGGTAAGCAGATTAGCTTGGCTGAAGAGAAGAGCTCTGTTAAGGAACAATGAGAAAAGAGAAATAGGATTGATGAAGAGGGGGAGAGAGGGTGACTAGAAGAATGGGGAAAGAAGGTGAGAGGCCCTGAGAGCCAAATGAAGGCATTTGGAATGAATACAAAAGGCAGTAGGGGTGCTGGAGCTGGAGAGGGATTTGATGAAAGCTGTGTTCGGGAAGATTAATCTGGCACAGGCTGGCTGCAAGGAGAGAGGCTGGAATCAGGGAGGCCAGCTAGAAAATCATTGCGGGAAGAGCCTGCGCAGAGGTGAAAGGGGCATGAGTGGGGGTGGGGTGATAGCAGCAGGATGGGGAACCAGGTACACTGGAAGGCTACAGTGGAAGTACCGGGGCTGGGGAAAGGCTCGCTGTGGTTTGGAACAAACAGCAGGTCACAACAAGAATTTGGGAAATTGGAGAAGAAATGTCTGACTGGAGGTATAAAGGGGAAAGTGTCAGGGGCCTAACTTTCATTTTATTAAATCTGGCTTATTAAGGAGGTAGTCCAAAGGAACAAATTTATATGAAACAAGAAAGTGAATAAAGAGGAGAGATTATTTTGGTTTTTAATGAAATCCAGGAAAAAGAAACCCACTGTGAAAACTTTTGTATTCAGTCAACATTAATTGAAAGGATGGAACAAGAAGTTCTAACCTCCTTCCCCATCATATATACATACCCTGTCTTCTCTCTTCACCGTTCTGGTATCCCCAGACTTTGTATCTCCAGCATTCCTTTTGATTTCCCACCCGTCCTGTGTCCCCCACAAAAAAAAAAAAAAAACCTCAAATACATTCAATATACTGGTTTTGCCTTCATGTCTCCCTGCCTATGAGTACTGATAGGTACAAGTAAGAATGAATGACATAAAGAATGATAAGTTTGAGTCATCATACTCAAATGGACGTACTTTGAGGACATGCTCAGAAGTGAAATAAATAGGTCACAGATGTGTAAATACTGTATTTTTCTCTTGTATGAGAAAGTGAAAATGTAAATAAGTCCTAGAATGTATGACAGACATTGTAAAATAGAAAAAATCCTAAGGGAAATGGGTGGTAAGGGTAATGAGGGAAAAGAAAAAATAGTGATAGTAAAAAAAGAGGGAAACAATGCTGGGCGTGGTGGCTCATGCCTCTAATCCCAGCACTCAGGAGACAGGCAGGAGGACTGCTGTGAGTTCGAGGCTTGCCTGGGCTACATAGTGAGCTGAGGGCCAGCCTGAACTACAAAGTGAGACCCTGTCTCAAAAATTAAAAAAGGTGGGCCGGAGGGTTAGCTCAGTGGTTCCGGCGCCTGCCTCGCAAGCACAAGGTCCTGAGTTCGATCCCCGGAAACCACATAAACCACATACAATGCTGGGCGTGGAGACTCACGCCCACCAGCAATCAACACCGCATACCACAATGCCGGGCATGGTGGCTCACGCCCGTAATCCCAGCACTCGGGAGGCAGAGACAAGAGGATTGCTGAGTTCGCGGCGGCTTGCCTGGGCACCACAGTGAGCTCAGGGCCAGCTTGAACTACAAAGCGAGACCCTGTCTCCAAAAAGAAAAAAAAAAAATTAAAAAAGGTGGGGGGAAACAAACTCATGTATATAGGAGGTGAGGAGTTGTAAGGTGGGTAAGGGAATGGGGAAAATGAGAGTTAACTCATGTCATATACTGGTACAAGTTCTCAATGTCGAATGTGAACATGATGTGTATATAAAATGTACCTATATCAATAAAAAATTTTTCAAAAAAAGAATGAGTGGCATTTTAGTCAAAGAAATACATTCCTAACTGTGGGATCTCAAGTATCATGTTTTTAGGTAAGGAGGGCAAGGTTGGGTATTTGAGAGCATGGGAAATGTTATGTGGTTACTTCTTCCTGGTACCTTCTCTCCCTGCACATGTAGAAGCACAAGACAGGAAAAGAGGACAAAACTCTTGTAAAAAGCTGGGTGATTAAGTACAATCATTGCCAAATAGTATTTTCAGACAGCACTGACATGTATGTTGTTAATGGCTAAAATGAGCCTTTTTCTGCACTACTACTTATATATCAAGAGTGAGCAGTAATGAGTACACTTGCAATCTAACCTCATTTCCTCATCCCTATTCCAGAGCCAAGTAAAAGCCACTAGTGACCATTAGACTAGCGCTCTCAGGAAAACTAGAAAAATAACTTTAGCTTGTTTTATATAAGGCAGAGCCAGCACTAATACTGAGCCTTGCTGTGATAATAAAATCAATAGGAGAACAAGCAAGATTGATTAAGATAAAAGAGCACAGAACTAGAAGTCAAGAGACCTGGGTTCAAAACCTCAGTTTATCTGCCACTTAGTTTGCCTTTCCAAGTCTCAGTTTTCCCATCTGTAAAATGGAATTTGAGATAGATGACCTCCAAGGTCTTTCAATTATAAGACTTCATTAACCTTGTTATCTAAGGCAGGAAAGTAGGATCTTTCATTTTATTTTATTTCATTAATTTATTCATTCAGCAGCTACTTATTCTGCCACACACTGTAAAGGTACTGAAGGAGCCAGACCTATCTCCTGCCTTCACAGAGCTGATAGTTCGGGTGCGGGTAGGAGAAAGCTAATTCAAGTTATTCTCTAATGCAGTATGGTTAGAAAATTTGAGGGTCCTAAAGATCATGAAGAGAACAACTTAGCAAAGTATGACGGGGCATGGAAAACTTCTCCATGTAGTGGTACTTGAGTCCTGCAGAAGGAGTAGAATTTAATCCGATCGAGGTGAGTGCATGACTGAGTGGGAGAGAAGTGTCTTATGCAGCAGGTACAGCATATATGTAGTCTAGAAGTAAAAGAGTGTGGTGTAAAGAAATAACTGGAAAGAGCTCAGCATGTCTGGAATGCACTGACTGAGAAGGAAGGGTTAAGCATGAGACCTCAGAAAGGTTAGGACCAAGCAGAGCTCATAAGCCAAATAAAAGAATGTGAACTTTATCCAGCAACCAATGGGAAGCTCTTTAGTGGATTTAGGCATAGGTATAACTTGATCAGTTTGGAGTTTACAGAGTGCCCTCTGGCTGCAGTGTGGGAAGAAACTGCAATTTGGTGAGGGGAATGCAAGCAGGAAAACAGTCTCTCTCTCACAAAGACATACATAAGCATGCACACACACACACACGCACATCCATACACATTCACACATACTGTAGGTCTGCCTTACTCTTCTATGACCAGGAATCCGTAAGTTTGAAAGTTGCCAGTCTGAATTAAATGGAACTATGAGAAGGTAGGTATAGCACTTTACCTTTTACATGTGACTGATTTTGACAGAGTGCTAAGTATTCTACATCTCTGCCCTAAAGAGAACATGAGGAAACTACTCCAAGCTTTCAAAGTAGAATTAGCCAAATAATAGCCACACACTTACATCAGGAACAAGAAGAGACTCACAAAGAAAACCAATGGAAATATCACATCTTTCCCCGTGATTCTCATGAGTTTTAACTCTTCTAATGGAATAGCCAAAGAGGAAATTGTAAAGTTTTGCTTGATCGAATGTCAAAGTCAGGCTTCAGAAGCCCTGAAGGGAAGTCCTAGAACTGTTGCTAAGGACCTTCAAGATTTGAGAAAATCATGAACCCTTGATTGGCTCAGCTGTAAAATGAAAGAGTTGGGCTACAGGACTGCTAAAGCCGAGTATTCCATGAGTCTTGGGAGGATCAGAGATGAGGCCAGTGATGACTAGATGGCTCCCTGCACACATCTCTCTGTCTCTGTCTCTGTCTCTGTCTCTGTCTGTCTGTCTGTCTGTCTCTCTCTCTCTCTCTCTCTCTCTCTCTCTCTCTCTCTCTCCCTTTCATCTTTTTCCTCCTGTTTAGTAAACCAGTAGTTATACAACTTAAAATGCCAAAAAGATCCTCTCAAAAATGTGAACAGACATTGTAGTTTTCCAATTTTGTCTTTTGGAGAGTGTCCATTTATCTGTGTTTCTGTGTTAGTGTCTCTCCTCATCTCTACAACATTAAAATGTTTAATGCTCAAGATTTCTAGACGTGTTTAATCCCATTCATCCTTCTCCTTTCCTACTTTCTCTTTCTTTTCTGGCAGTTGTATCCTGTGATTCCACCCACACCCATCTCAGGTTTCTCCTGTTTCTCTGATTTGTTGTGAATCCTACTGACATTGTTCAGGACTGCCGCTGATACACTAGACAGAAGACAGAAACATAAAACAGAAGTCATAGGCACGCCTGCTTATATATTAGAAGGCTATAATTCTATCTGAAGCCCTCCCGCACAATCAACTCAGGGAGCATTTATTTGCTGGGGTCCCCTCCTTGCTTCTTCCTCTCTGACAGGCACAGCGCTGGTATGCTTAAGCGACATCCCATTGTAGAATGTACTTTGTGGGGGTCCAGGTTCCCAATTACTCTCTATTCAATCTGACAAGTATTTATTGAGCACCTACTGTGTGCCTAGCACTCAACAAGATTCTCCAGGGACTGCTGGGGTCTCTAAACAATGCAGCCTAATCCTGCCACAGCAGGAACTGAACATTATTTCACTGGCTTTGTTCAGAAGGATAGGCTGGGATGAAGTTACAGCATGCAGGCTTCATTCAAGTCCCCTGCCTTGGAAATGAGGCTGGGTTTTCAACAAAAGTGGGGAGTTGAAATCAGCCTGAGGCTTTAATTCGGTGCATATTTTTATTTGAACTTTGAAGTCACCTCGTATGCATCAAAGGATACAATTCATTGCTTACCTTCCGCAGAAGGTTCCTCTTCGGAGAGTCTTAGCATTTCTAAGATATTGTTAAAGCCATAATCTGTCACTTTTAGTACAAAACGCCCATCTACCACACAGTTCCGAGACTTCAGTCTCCCATGAACAAATTCTCTGTGGTGTAAATATTTCATGCCCTGTAGATGATACAACAGAATTTATTTAGCAGCTTATTTAACTACTTTGTCCTTTTAGAGCCACTTTTTGAGATTGTTAGTAGTCTAAGTGAGCTATCAGGATCCCAAATTCAGCCTTTTTTTCTTTGATTTAGGCAGAATAAAATTGTGGTGAGGTTTGGGGGTCCTTTTTTGTTCTATGAGATATTTTAATGAAGAATCTTAACTTGTTATCTATAAAGAATTGTGTGTTACTGGAAGATTTATTGACATTTCGGACACATGACAGATCCATACATGTATAAATATAATTGCAATAATGTGCAAATTCTGATTCTCCTCAACAGATCTGATGCAATTCTCATCCATTATTGGGCAGGAATGGAAAGTGATACAGCTTTTGGGTGGGCAATTTGCACTGTGGCTCATGAATCTACTTTTCCTCCAAAGAAATGTATGCATATACACACAAAGAGACAGAAAAATGTTCACTGTAGCTTCGGTTTTTTATTATTGTATAATTGGAAATACAGTAAATATCCGTAAAGGACTGACCAGATTTCTTGTACATCCTTGAATATTCTGCGGCATTTAAAAAGAATAGGATATATCTGTATTTATTGACACCAGGATAACTAACTCTAAGCCATAAAGTGAAAAAATAGTAAGCTTCAGAACTATGAGACAAAGTGTATTAACAAAAGCCATCTGTAATGTGTGTAAATGCACAATAAATGAATTAAAAGTTTAATCACAAAATTACTAGCAGGGGTTAGCTTTGGGTAGGCTATAAAGGAACAGGTTTGAGTAAATATCAGTACTTTCCATATAGATATTTATACCATTTGATTTTAAATGTTAGTCTAGTACATTATTTTGTGGTCAAAATAGCCAATATAAAAAGAAGAAAGATTAATGTTTACTGATCTCTGTACTTGCTTAGCAGCTTTATGACCTCCAAGACCATCAGATGGTTTTAACTATGCTGCATAAATATACATTCGTATCATAATGTGGTCATCCTAGACCTGTTTATACTGACTCTTTTCAACTATATGGCTCTGTGGTACAATCTGGCATCCTCTTGTATTTGGATACTCTGGCTTTTGTGCTTTCAGTCTGCACTGGCTACTGTTTCCAAGGAGAGTCTATGACACACAAGATTTCCCCCAGGTTGCCTAAAACTTGGTTTTCCTTCATCACAGCCCCAAGAGGTCTAACATTTACAGGTCTCTTCTGTAACTCCCTGGACTTTACTTACAGGATGAGTAGAAAGAGGTCTAGAACAAGAATGAAGAGATTTGAATTCTGCCATCAGTGCTGCCCCTTAGTAGCTTCTACTACATGCACTGCATGAGACACAACAGGACAAAGTGTCTCTGAACCCCTATAAAAGAAGGCTAATCACATGCATCTTAAAGAGAATGAGAATTGCATATTGTCTTCCCTTTCCAAGTTTTGTTAAAAAGATTTAGGCCACTGCACAAAAAAATCAAGACAGTGATTCATAGACAGGAAACTCAACAAACAATTGGTGATCCAGATCATCCAATAAAAGCATGCATACACAATGTGCATATCACTTCCTAGAGTTCATGTTCTCTACAGAAGCCCATCCATGAATCCTGTTGGTTGTTAATAGTCCCTGGCACATTTAATGGAGGTGCCGTCTTATAGAACCAGTGGTCTTTTGGTTTCCCAGGGGCACTGAATTCCATCCACATGTATGGTATGCAAAGATCCATAACCTAGTACTGGAGTGAGCCATTTAAGTGGGACTCAGTAGAACCAAAGATTCCCACGGCACAAAGCAGAGAAATTTATGGAAAAAAGAATTGGTTAAGGCACAGGAGTAATTGCAAACCAGAACTAAAGAAAAATCCAACTCTTAAATTGCAAAACATCAGCAAACATTTTCTGTATCCATGTTTTATAACAGGTGAGCAAAAGGACCACGAGAAAGGTTGAGGGACTGATTGTGGGAAAAACGTGGATAAATGAAGTGATCACACTGATCTGAGGAAAAGTACAACACCCCAAAACATTAGAGTTCTAGTCTACAGGAGAATTCCAAGATTTCCTCAGTATTTCCATTAACCTTGATGAGGTCCAGCAAGAGTGATGATTTAAACATCCAGTCGAGTTTGACATCCTCATTTATCAGTATGTCTTCTAGACTCCTTCGGGAACAGAATTCTGTTACAATGGCAAACATCCCTGAATCATAGAAGAAGCCCAGTAAAGGATTGATGTTCTCATGCCGCAGATCTTTCATCTGGAAATAGAAGGGAAACAAATATTACAGCTGCCTTCTCTCAGTGAGGAATCAGAACTGAGGACATATTAACTTTACTTTGTCCTTCCAAATGGTGGCTGTGGTAGGCAAAATTTGGGGCCTCATGGTTTCCAGCTACTACCAATATTCCTGTGATTGTGCTAATTCATATACTAAAAAGGAGATTGACAGGGTAAACATAATCTAGTTGTATGCACCCTTAAAAGCATAACGGGAGACAAGAAGTAAGAGGGAGTCAAAGGACTCATACTCATTTGAGAACGTAGGAAAGAGTCTATAGCAAAGACATGTGTGCAGTCTCTGCAAATCAGGAACAACCTTCAGTTGATAGCAGGTGAGAAAATGAGGGCCTCAATCCTACAACTGCACCGAATTAATTTTCCCTGACAACCTGAACAAGCTAGGAAATGGGTTACCTTACTCAGACCTCTGGATGAGGACCTAATGCAACTGACACCTTGATTTCAGACTTGCGAGATGCTGGGCAGAACACGCAGCTGAATCTGTTTACAGTTTTGATCCCCAGAACACTGAGATAAAAAAAAATTAGTGCTGTTTTAACTCAGTGAGTTTGTATTAATTTGCTTTAACAGCAATAGGACATGAATGCAACAACCAGTGAGGGACATTTCAGAGAGGGATCTCTTTTAGCGTACTTCTAAGTAATCACTGGAGCATGTGCTTTCCCTGTGACTCCTTTGGTACTCTCTGGAATGGAGATCAGTGATCCAAGAGAAATAAGAGAGCCAGGACAGTGAAAGGTAGATAGGCTATCTACCTATGAATGTCTGCTTAGAACCTATCAAAATCATTTCCCTGTACAAACATTGAGCTAGAGCTTACAAGGTTTGTGCCAGAATAACTCTCTGGAATTTTAGTTACATTCTGTTCTTATTCCCATTCATTTTTTATCACTAACGTTAGAAGAGTACAGGATGTGCCCACATTTTCCAAAGCATGGAATCACACACTAGAGAAACAGAAATAAACAATATTCAATTACTGTCCTAAAAGAAATCATATTCAATGAGAGGTGACAGTCAAAAAAATCTGACAATTTTATTTCACCATGAAATGTGAAGGAAAAGGCTGTGAGATTCTGAGAGAGCTCAGGGGTTAAATATCTAGTTCGGCCTAGAGGGTCAGAGAAAACGTCTTTGAGGAGGTAATATTTAGTCTGTATTGAAAGAAAACAAAGAATTGGCAAAGTGAAAGTGACATGATGAAGCAGCTGATAGTGACAGTGTTTAGTACTGTTTTAGTTCAGTTTAGTACTGAACCAGTTTGGCATCCCCGGAAGAGAGTGCAAGAGTAAAAATATAAAATAAAAAGCTGGAGAAACAGACAGGAGCCACATCCTGTGGAGCTCTGAGAAACATGGTATGGAATTTCAAATGTATATTATAGCCACTGAATACTTGTTATCAATTATTTTATTAAATTGGAGGTAAGAGAGCAAAACTCTTCATAATCATTTTCAGACTTCCATGTGGACTCCTGAGTAGACGGTGATGCCATACATGAAGAGAGGGAATTCAGAGACAACATAATAGTGAATCTGTTGGTACTCTAACTACACCCCTTTCACTGGGCATTCCCCAGATGCTATGAATGTTGCCTGATAATTAACAGTTAGCCTACTCTCAGGAAAACTATCCTATGCCCCAAGCCAAAGAGGAGCTGCTTGACCTATGAGGCTAAGCCCTACTCATAGACCACGAGCAATGACTGATGGGAGACAGTACAAAATTTTAACTTTCTAGTCTCAAGGTGGAATTCATGAAACAATGTGTGTTCCATCATTTCCTTATGGAATCATATTGTAGTTAGTCTCCAGATGAGATCCAATATTTCTTAGCTATTATCTCCGCCCAATTATGCTTCTCTTAATCTTTTTTCCATTAAGACCAGCCACTTAATAAGTAATTTGAACAGGAATTTTGACCCTAGAGTCAGGGCTTAGAAATCCCAGCCTATCACAAATGGGAGAGCAAATCTGATGGTTGATAAACTCAAACTGGGATAACTGAAAATGAGATAACTATGGAACATTAAGATGCGAGTATTTAGATAGTTGTATTTTCAGCTCAGGAAAGAGGTCTAATCTGAATAAATAGACTTGGGAGTTGTAAACATATAAATGATAGATTAAAATTAATGAGAATGGGTGAGGTTTCCCAAGGAAGGTACATATAATAAAATGAGAAAAAAAGAAACACATTAACATTTAAATGGTATAAAACTTAAGAATATCTACACAAAGACTTAGAAGGGAGACCAGCGAAACAGAGAGAGGCTTTTTTAGCACAACATTTTAAACACTGCAGGTCAACCTCATGAGATAAATAGCAGAAAGAATTTCAGGAAAGTGTGATAAATACCAGTGATGTCAAGTAACAGCAAAAATGGTGAATCTGATTATTAAGAAATGGTTAATTACAGAAAGAGCATACAAATACGTTTACACAGATATACAAAGATATATGCACTTACACATATACACATACATAGTTGGCTTTCCATATGCATGAATTCAATCTGTAAATTCAATTACCACAGATAAAAACCTTTCCCAATTTTGCATTTGTACTGAACATGTACTTTTTTGTCATTATTACTATAATAATATAGTACAACAATTTTTTAAACAGTACTTACATTGTATGAGATACTATCATCTAGAGAGAAATTATAAAGGAAGATGTCCATAGGTTGTGTATGGAAAATACATATATTTTATGTAAAAGATTTGAATATGCATAATTTTTTTTTGAGACAGGGTCTGGCTTTGTAGTTCGGGCTGGCTCTGAGCTTACTATGTAGCCTAGACAAGCTTCGAACTCAGCAATCCTCCTGTCTCTGCCTCCCAAGTGCTGGGATTACAGGTGTGAGCCACCACGTCCGGCACTGTGTTATGTGGTATTGATTGCTGGTGGGTGTGAGTCACCACACCCAGCATCGTATGTGGTTGCCAGGGATCGAACTCAGGACCTTGCGCTTGCGAGGCAGGCGCCAGAACCACTGAGCTAATCCTCCGGCCCTATGCATAAGTTTTGATAACAAGAGTCCTGGAACCATTCACCTGGGGACACTAGTTATGTGAGATGACATAAAGTAGTAAGCACTAAAAATTTTTAAATTGTTTACAATAATATACATACATATTGCCACTAAACATCTTCAAAATATACCTCCTTGTATCAAATCCACTAATTCTAGCATTCTTAGCACTTTCTGAAACAATTCTGGAAGTCTTCTTCAGTGAAGATCTTTTATTTTTTTAATTGAATTCTTTATTGGTACAATTTTTTAATTGAATTCTTTATTGGTACAATTTATATACATCTCAAAATCACATATAACATTGGGAAAT